>JACJUY010003542.1:5938-42041 GCA_014220935.1 Platorchestia sp. MABIK
AGAGCAGCGCCAGTGCGTGTAGAGCAGCGCCAGTGCGTGTAGAGCAGCGCCAGTGCGTGTAGAGCAGCGCCAGTGCGTGTAGAGCACCCTTAACCTTACGTTTTTTGCAAAAAACATCGCATAATAAAAGTGTTAGAAATAATCAAATTTTTTACTTGCACTGGCTTTAGAATTGGAAAACGCGGTTCCGAATGTGTTATAAGCCAGATTCACGCAAGGAATACCCAATAATTGAACTTGTATATTGTTAACTTTTTCTAACAGCAATTTTATTTGAGTTCCCTAATATATCCACGAAAAAATCATCCGGGGGAACCTGTGCCTCACTTCATGCATTCGTGAGCCGAGCCACGTAAAAGCGCTCGTCGTGTATGAGCAATCGCATTTTGACTGAGCTTTCCCCGCCGATAGCACCGGCCAAGCTCAGCACCGACATCCAGTAAAGTCCTCTAAATCGTCTCCGACTTTGACTCTCCGAAAGTAGTAGCCACGACGGCACAAACCCTAACGATTTTTCACAGAATAATAATTTCGTGATATAGTCGGAAATCTCTTCAGTACTGTTCCAACGAACTTATTTTGATTATTTAACGCCAGAAAAGCACTCTATTTGCACTAGAATATGATAAAACTCAAATTTCTGATGCAAAACACCATTGAAAAATATCATAAGGGGGTACCCTTATGACTTTTCACAGAAAATTTACTGGGTGATGTAGGCGAAAAAACCCTTCAATTCCGTTCTAACAAATTTATTTCGAAGAATTAGAAATTGCTTCAGAAATATGTGTGTTTTATTAAATTCTATCACAAATAGAGTGAATTTCTCGCATTCTTGAAAAAATCGTTTTCTTGAAAATCGTAACCCCCTTATGTACTTTTTGTCGAAATTTTGCATCAAAAATGTGTTATTTATCAAATTCTATCACAAATAGAGTGAATTTATCGCATTCAATGATCAAAGTGAGTTCGTTAGAACAGATCTGACACGGTTTTTTGGCCATATCACGAAGGTAATTTTCTTGGAAAAATCGTATGGGTACCCCCTTATGTAATTTTTTAGCGAAATTTTGAATTAAAAAAGTGTTTTATCAAATACAATCTCAAATAGAGTGAATTTCTCGCATTCAATGATCAAAATGAGTTCGTTAGAACAGGTGACACGGTTTTTTGACCATATCACGATTTTTCGCAGAAAACTAACTTCATAACATGGTCGAAAAACCCATTCAATTCCGTTCTAACAAACTTATTTTGATAATTTAGCGCTAGAAATGCACTCTATTTGCACTAAAATATAATGAAACTCAAATTTTAGGTACAAAATATCCCTGAAAAATATCATATCACAATACCACAATATCATACTCTACGATTTTTCACAGAAAATTAACTTCGTGATATAGTCAAATAAACACTCAGTCTTTTCAAACCATTTTGATTGTTGAATGCCAGAAATGCGCTTCATTTGGGGTTGAAAATGATTAAAGTCAAAATTTTCCTGCAAAATATCACTGAAAGATTTCACAAGGGGGTATACCCTTACTATTTTTCTTAGAAAACTAGCTTCGTGAAATAGTAGAAAAAACTGTTATATCACTTCTTATTACAGATAAAATGCTTCTCTCCCAGTCAATAATCAAAATAAGTTCGTTGGAACAGGAATGAAAGATGTTTTTCGACTGTTGTATGAAGTTGGTTTTCTTTAAAGAATCGTTAAGGTAGGCTACCCCCTTTTTATATTTTTCAATTATGTTTAATTGAAAAAACTCTTTATAGAAATTTGAATTTTATCACTTTGTATTACAATTGGAGTATATTTCTCGCAATCGTCACTCTAACTGCGTTTGTTGGAACAGAAAAGAAAGTGTTTACTATTCCACGAAATTAGTTGTTTGTAAAAATTCGTGAGAGGACCTTTTTATAAAATATTTCAGAGATATTTTTCAAGCAAAAACTTGCGTTTCATCAATTTCTATTACACACAGATTGCATTTGTCGCATTGAATAATCAAAATGAGTTTGCAACATTGAAAAAATTCATTAAATTCGCAAGGGCGTTTTTGCAAAAAATTTGCTAAATGAACACGTCGAAATTTTCTGTTTTTTCACTAGCAATGGCTTCAGAACCAAAACGAGGTTCCAAAGTTATTCTCAGCCTGATCCGCCTAAAGAATTTCACTAAATTCAATCTGCTGATATAGACCTCTTCTTTACAAAACTTCATAAGATTCAGTACATGTATTTGATACATTTCTAAGAATTTCTTGTTCAATAATATGTTCCTACTGATGTAAAGCCGAGTATTGAAGTTTTGAAAAAGTTTCAAGCAGCAGAAGTAGCTTTGAGAGTTCATAGGCTCACGGAGAAAAATTCGTAGGCATTTCAATCAATTTCTCCGCTTTGACAATAATTTCCGTGCATTTTTTAGTTCCACCAAAAAATGGGCAAAGTCTCCAACGGAAATGATGATGTTTAGGCTTCGAAATTAAAAAAAAGAACTTGCATCTTTCATATGAAATTTAACTAGGAAAAACGAAGATGAGCAGGCACATTTTCTCACTTCAACGCATGGGGACAAAAATACACGTGTCATGGTATAGGTTTATGTTCTCCAATTCCAATCACCAAGTATATAATTTACAAGCACATACCCATTCATTTTTTGATCGATGCTACGAAGAAACGCGTAGGCTTACACCAATGGCAGTGGTTACGATAAGTGTGCTCTTATAATTCGGTAGAAAATTGGTTACTTCTCATGATTAAATTTCATTTTATCATACAAAACGAAATTCTCTGTCCCTCATTAAATTCCTGATGCAAACCTTAATGATCAAGAAAACGAATAACAAATTTCTAAAGTCTTGATATACATACGAACCCATTTTTCAAAATCTCTAGTATAGCATATACAAGACCTAACTGTGGGGGCCGCCTTCCGATTCCAACCCTATGTACAAGTACAGAGGTGAAGTGAAATCTTCAGAATTAAGAAAAACTCCGATAATTTCAAACTTCTACCCTCTTTTAATGGGTAAAAGAGCTGTGAAGTTTACATTGGTTGGCAGATATCAATGGGGGTAAAAAATTAATTCTGAAATTAAAGCGTTAGTTTAAGTATATTTAGTACATTTTCTGTAAAATATCAACGCCTTTGACGAACGAGTGCATTATCCGTTGACCTATAAGTCATTATCTGATCACTTCTAAATCATCATCCAAAGACTTATCAGTCATCATCCAATGGCTTACAAGTCATTAACCAAGGGCTTATACGTCATCATCCAAAGATTTGTAAGTAATTTTCCAAAGTCTTATCATTCATTATCCGATGACTTATAAGCCATGTTCCAATGACTTATAAGCCATATTCCAATGACTTATAAGCCATATTCCAATGACTTATAAGTCATTATCCAATGACTTATACGTCAAAGCCAGTGTGTGTGAAAACGAGCTAACGCTCGTACACACATTCAAAAGTTAAAAAAAAAATCGTTGCCAATACGCCGGAAAATTTCACGATGGTCATCAACGTGGTCTGGTGATCTGCATAAGTTAGTGAGTTGTTTGGTTTGCTGTGACATTTCGACTGAAATGCAGCAAATGTTCTACTGTAACATCGAGTTATGTTGCATAACTGACACAGTTAGAACATCACAGACGCAACATGATACGCAACATTTTAGTTACATGCGAGCCTGTGCACTTTGTGGAGCATGTTCGCGAAACGGATTTTAAATTGTTCTCCAGTTTCGTGCGTCCTGTGATTTTGGGTTTATGAATGAACAGGGCAGAGATTAATACAAAAAAGAGTGCTCGGTTTAATAAATATGCCTCTGTGGTTTTGTATCGATCCTTGTCACTTTTAGGCTATGACTGAACAAATAAATTGACTGAGCTCGGGAATGATTATGGAACTCTTAATTATCTATTGTTTTGACTCTGGAAGGATTATGGATCTCTTAATTTTGTATGGTTTTGACTTTGGAGAGGATAAGTAAGTCTAAATCCTTCAATCTTAATGACACATCATACTCATGAACATATTCTTTAATGGTTGTCACAAGTCACTGCAGTTGGAGATGCAGAAAAAGTGCTGAAATATTGTTCCGGCATTTATTTTTAAACCCAAACAGATACCAAATATTTTGCAACTTTTCGTTCTATTTGGAATGTAAAAATGAAATTGTAAGTGTAAATTCAAATGTTAGTAATTCAAATGAAACAGAGGCTTAGTGCAAGGAAATCTTCAAGGTTTCATTTGAATTCAAAGTACGATTTATCTAATTAATTCTAAAACCATTTCAAAACTATTTACATAATATAAAATCTCACAAGACATTGCTCGATGCAGAAATCTAGGCATTCCAATTCGATATATCTTCATAGAGCTTTAGTTAACACTACAAATCAAAATAATAATTCTGCGCATCAGCACGCAATTGCACAAAGAGCTATGATATGTACAATGAAACATGGGCTGACTTGAAAATAACTTGCACTGATGTGCAGCATTCTAATTACCAAAAACTGGTTGAGACCAAAAGCCACTTCAAGAATGTCACGAAAAATCCCAAGTGGTCTATTTAAACCCTTAGGAAATTAAGTCACTTCATGATAATCAGAATACCTGCGTATTGTAAGTTGTACCGCACCACACCAATTTCAAGACTATCCTATTTACCGTTTTTTCTAATCGTCTGCATGTGAAAGCATTGAGATGTTTATGCTCTTATCCATTAAAATTTAAGAGTAACTCTCAAGCAGTGTGCTTATGATTGCAATAAAAAATTCCGTTGTCATTTATTAAAATTTGTGTGTAATTCCAAGCGTCCTTGTTCCTAAGCTTACAAATGGGTAGCGATTGCTTTATCATAATCACTTGTTCACTCAATGAAGGCCACGTTAGCGCTGTACACCCCGTCGCCGTGGTCGGAATCATGTCCAATGGAAAGCTCTAAACCACCTTTCTCCCCATCTGAAGAATCAAAGTCACTTGACGCACTCAGCGATTGGCGTATGAAGTTGCCGCGCTTCGTCTTTGTCATTTTGTAGTTTCCCTGTTCATCGTTGGAAGAATTGATACTGCGTGCTTGAGGTTTTGGCGGTATTTTCCCGTCGTCGCTCGAGGAATCTTTTTTCTGCAGCTTAGGCTTGGGCGCTGTAGTGTTGACGCTGTCGATTTTTCGCGTCGGAGGCTTCAGAGGTGAGAAGGGAGAGTGGCTTGGGACCGACGCATTCCGAATGTTCGTCAGGTTTTCCGGCTTCTTGACCACACTGGTACTCTTGCGAGAACCTCGAACTATCATCCTGCCAATGGCGTAAGGATCGATTTCCTTGAAGGGTTCGCTGGTGCTAGTTTCACCGCTGCTACTGTTCTCGCTGGACACCGACTTGCGGTTCACACTATCCTGACGTGAATAAAGACTTTTCGAATTTTTCTCCTCCACTGGGTTAAACGTAACGTTCTTCTTAGATTGGTGGTCAATATTGTTTTGTTGGTGGACTGGCTTTCTTTGAGTATTTGGTACTGGGGTCGAAAGTTTTGACTGCCTCTTTTCGATTCCGTCATCGCTCGAGCTTGAAAATTTGCGCTCAACCTTTTTGACGGCCTTTCTCACAGATACGGTTGCCGGTAGAGACTCGCCGTTTGATTCAACCTTAGCAAAGGCGCTCAAACTTTCTTTACCGTTCTCTTTTTTCCCCGATTGAGACGGTGCTAAATTCCTGTCAACGATTGGCTCGAACTTGATGAGAACGACGTTCGGGACGGTTCCTTCCTTCTTGATGTCATTGACTCTGTAGGTGGGCAGTTTGGATGGTCCTGAGTGACTGGTAGTAAAATCATAGGAACCAGTTGTTTCTTCAGGAGTTATGTCATCTTCATCCGACGATTCACTGGAGGAAGAGCTGTCTTTCTTGTTGACTTCTTCGACCCAACTGTTCAAAGAGTCTGCTACAGAGAGCTTATCTAATTTGTTTGGCTTCGAAACACTTTTGGCTGAAGGAGTATTGGGCGGGGTAGGGGTAAACGATGAAACGTTCTTGAAAGATCGCTTCTTGGGTATGGGTGCACCAGTAAATGGGGTAACAATGAACGAAGAGCTCTTTTCATCGTGAGGAATACCGTCCACAGCGTCAGAGGAAGCTGAAGAGGTGCTCGAATATTTCCTTCCTAATTTATTGCGATCGTTTAGAGAGCCCGAGCTGGCTTTTGTGTTGGTGTTGTTTGACTCCCGAGATGACTCAACAGAGCTTTGCGAAACGGGCCTGACTTTTTGCACCCATATGGGATCTTGAGGCTTGGGCTTAAGAACATCTGGTTTCACTGGGAATGTCGGTTTGGCCTTCATGTCGTTAAGGGTATTGATCAATGAAGTAACAGAAGCGACTGCTTTCACAGGGGGCTTATTCTCAAGACTCTTCTGGCCCATCGATTTTGAATTTGTTTCATCGTCAGAAGAAGATGAACTTTGGCTTTGATCGGGTTTTGCAACGCTGTTCTTTGACGCAGAAGCCGTGCTTTTCCCGTACGAAAGAGGAGTGTACATGCGACTAAGACTTTGGATACTGCTTGTTTTCGGCTTCTGTTCTGGCTTTTGCACGGCAGTTTCCTTGGGGCGAGTTACGCTCGGGGTCTGGTTATAGATGGGTCGATTGAAGTGCTTCGGAGGCGGCTGGTACACGACTTTTGGAGGGGTAATTACTTGTTTCGGCTCAGGGGCAGCCTGAGCACTAGAGTCAGAATTACTGCTGCTGCTACTCAGGGTTTTGTTCACTGTAGTTTTTATGACAGTGGTGGACACGCTTAAAGAATCCGGTGACGGCTTTGGCGTACCAGGAGTTTGTTTCGCTGTAGTCGATGGTAATTTTGTTTCTACCGGTGATACATTTTTTGTGGCCGGCTTTTCGAGTTGAGCGGGAGCTTGTTTATTCGGAACAGGTGCCACTTGAACAGTACTCTTGTCAACGGTTGTGTTGTTATTGAGGGACGTATCTTTTGATGGAACTGGTGCCAGTACGAGAGAAGGTTTCTTAGGCGCAAATGAGACTGCTCCAGGCGGCAGTCTGACGATGTCTTTCGTAGGAGGTTTGTACGGCGAGACTTTAGTTTTCTCCATAGGGTTACTTATTTTCAAGTCGTACATCGTTAGAGGCGTCGGAACGGGGGTTTTGGGTCGAGAAAAAGGCTCGAACTTTGGACTCGGAGGAGGCTTAGAATCAGCCGCCTGACTGAGGTCAGACTGACTCTTCGAGCGGTACAGTTTGAGTAGATCACTGATGGACTGGCGTCGGGTGAGAGTTTGGTGAGGTGGGTTCGGCGAGTCAACACCAAATGCTGTTCTTCGGGGCCACGTTGCACCAGTCTCGACTCCTGCTGTTGAGAGGTCACTGTAACTATGATACTTCACGTCATCTTTGTTGACCATTTTCTGGTTAATCTTGCTCTTCACGCCACCGCCACTGCGCTTTTTGTCCGGCACGCTTTCCACTGGGCGGTTTTTCGGGAACGTGTCGAACTTGCAACCTGCATCTGTTTTGTCATAGTCAGGACTCGTCGTGCGAGACTCGTCATCACTCGAAGAATTACTGTCGTCACCTGCCGTCGACCTTCTAGCTTGAGTAACACCCCAAGATATGCTGTCCAAACGCCGTAAGGACACTCCGAAAATGGTCATTGACGACACTGAATCGCTTCGTTGCTTTGGCGAAGAGTCAGCGTGCAAGTCAGACAAGCTACTCCATTTCTTCGTGGTCGATTTCGACGGGAGCGAAGAAAATCCTGTTTTTTGCTTTGAATCTCCCGTTGTCGGCTTTTTTGGGAAGTGGGCAGGAGCTTCGGGTGTGGTAGGTGTCTTTTTGGACTCAAATACATCGTCGTCGGTGTCGGTTGTAACTGAAACACGTGGCTTGCTGTTCGCCACTGGTGGCTTGCTGTTCGCCACTGGTGGCTTGCTGTTCGCCACTGGTGGCTTGCTGTTCGCCACTGGTGGCTTGCTGTTCGTCACTGGTGGCTTTGGTGGAAGAGGTGCATCGTTGGTGGATGGTACCGAAGATTTTTGGACCTTGCTCTCAAAGACTTTAGCTGTTGGCGGTTTGGTTTTCACGGGCGCTGGGGTCGGCTTCGGAACCTGACGGACAAGCAAAATATTAGCGATTCCCAGCCGAGGATTGACAAATTCGAATACGGTTCCTAGGTGTGAGGGGAGAATGAAAGAATTCACAAAATGATAAATGTTACGAATGAGCAATTGAATATGAATGTGAAATTGAAATGAAATTTACGTCATCAATTAGAAATGCATTAACTGCCTATTACTCATATATTTTCGAACGTGGTTTGTTGGCGTGCGGTAAGAATGAAGGAATTCACTTTGTGGTAAAATGATACGGGTCACGAATGAGCAGTTAAATGTGAAATTGAAAGGAAATCTAAGTCATGATAAAGAAATGTGCTAACCGCCTACTACTCATATTTTGTTTCGATGTAGCCGATTGATGACATCGATACAAGTCCAATGAGCAAAATTAGCTTTAAATTTAGTCATGTATTTTGCATTGAAGTAGGTGATTAAAAACATAAATTTAGGTATAATGAGTTGAACTAAAGAAAAGAGCATTAAATTTTAAATAAATTTAATGTAATCAAACAACATAATTGCACTTGAAACAATAAAAAAATACATGAGTAATGGACTACCTAAAAAATGAGTATTTTATTGGTCCAACTCTAAACAACACCTTAAAAATTTAATAATCAAAGACTGTGTTTTCATTGAATCAAGAAACTTAAACTAATATCCCTTTATGGTGAGGGGAAATGAATGAATAAATATACCTGCATATTAATAGTTTTAAATTTGTGGGAATGATATTTTAAGTATACCGAGGAAATAGCTAAGAGCGTTCATAATAATACCAAAAATTAAATTCAGATTCTCTTTTGAAAGACAATGTCATAAAAAACCTGTCCCACCGAGTATCTAAATACCCTTTTCCCTAGGCGAAGACACCTTTTTCCCGAGACAAAGATTTCCTTTTCCCGATGCGAAGATACCCTTCCCGAACTCTTTAAAGATGATACACCTTGACCATTTTCCCCGAATCGTATTATGCTTCAATCAGTTCCCTGCGAGAGACAATTTTTTTTTTGAAGAAGATTATTTAGGAAAACTTGTGTATTTTTGAGAATGAATTGCTCTGTGAAAGTAAGTGATTACACTTCTTTTAACGGTTTTGTACTTCTGTTAAAATACCAATTGATAATTAAAATATATTATGCAGTGAAAAGCTAAAAACAATCTTCTCAAGTGAGGTCCCGAGCGAAAGATTAGGTAGGTCTTCCGTTTGTTGATATATAATAATTTTTAATTAAGTTCCGGACCATCTCTTTTTCGGTTCACTGGTATCCTATTTTTAGCACCTGCTACTTTCTGCTTGAATTTTTTTTTAGTTCATGTACTTTTCAATTTTGCTGTTTCGATGCGTAAAGAATCCTGTATAGGTACGCACTTGTGCATAGATTCCTCGTTTCTTTAATTCCATATCAACTGCTGCCTTACTCTTTTTGCAACTCATTTGACGTGTTTAGGGAGACTTGAACTAACTACATCAGACCATCAAGCCTTACGATTACTGTTTAAAGACCATCGTCTAGACCATCTTAAGACCAACAATCTGAAGGCAATTCATGGCGACGATTTAAAAACCAACAGTCTAAATGAAGACCAACAATTTATAAACCAACAATCTAAGTAAAGACCAACAATTTAAAAACCATTGTAAGGCCTATAATTCAAAGACTATCGTAAGACCAAAAATTTGATGACCATCGTAACACCAACAATTCAACGACCAGCATAAGACTAACATTCTAAATTTCATCCTATGACCAACAATCTTTTGATCACCAATTTATAGGCCAACAATATGAAAACCAAGAATCAATACACCAACAATCTTGTGACGAACAATCTATGGACCAACACCCTAAAGACCCTAGTTAAACCAACAATCTATACACCAACAATCTATGTACCAATAATCGAAAGACCGCCTTACCGGCTTGGCAGGCTGCTTCACACCAGCCGAGGGCCTGACCACGCCCGTCACCACGATGCCCTCGTGCTGCGCGAGGGAGTTGAAGCGCGACGCGAGGGCGCGGACTGAGGGAAGCTGCACTCTGCTGCTGCTGCTGTCGCTCTCGCTGCTGTCGCTGCTGCTGCGGCCCCTGCGGTTCTCTTCTGCCCACATCCCTGCAGCACAGAGGCAAGTGAGGGATTGTATTATTCTTATTATTACGAGTATATTCCTGGTTTTACCCCCGCAGTCACACAAGTGTTGATTTCAGCAGTGATTCTCGGTTAAGTAGGTTTGTTGCGATAGGTTTTAGACTGTTTATTTCTGTATAGGGGCAAGTTGGTTCTGTACCAGCTATTCCTCTGCGAAGGCAAGTTTGAAGTAGTGAGGAATTGTTTGGTGAGGCTTTCCTGTTTTAAATAACTAGGACCGTGGTTGTTGTAATTGTTCAACATAAAGGGATTGAATTCGCTGATGTCACTCGCGCCGTAAAAATGCGAGTTATGGGACGATGCATCTGTGAAACTTGCGTGCCTGGGGTTCAGACGAATGTTACTGTTATATTGTGCGTCAAAATTGACGGCTATCAGCCCACCAATATTTTCATATGTATTCGAACTTCAACAACTCAGCCAGCAGTTATCGATAAGTAGCAGACAAGTATATTCAAAACTCACCGCTTGCTTTCCGCGTCAATTCGGACATGGTTTTTGCGGGCCTTTGGAGCCGAGAAGATGTGGGAGGGGGGATATGTAGTTTGGGGGTTGACTGGGGATGGGATGTGGTGGGTGAGGATTATAACTTTACGGGGGATTTAGTGGGTGAGAGCCACAACTTTCACGGGATTTAGTAGGCGTGTCACAACTTTCCGCCGGGGGATTTGGTGGGTGGGGGTCACAACTCTAACCCTGGGAGAAGTTCACCTGCGGCAGGTGTTGTGGATTTCTGTAACAAAGATGTAAAAATGAGCTGTGATAGAATTTTGATTAAAGCGAAGATTGACACTTGAAACTAAAAATTTAATTTCCGCGTTCGTTGACAAATGAGGGTTCGATATAAGGTGGGCGAAGCATAGAATGAAAATGCGATAGAGCTAAAAATATAAACTTACAGGAAAAATTATCAAAGTATTGCCAGCCAAGCTCAGTTTAAGCTGAAGAAAATATGAACAGCGTGTGTACGTTTTGACTGAAACATTGCACGTAGACTAACATTGGAGTGACGCGTTTGTAAACCCGAAGCCAATGTTGCTTCACTCGTAAAAAGAAGTCAAAACGTTGTGTTTGCGATACGACCATCGATGGGTCGTTCGAAAATTTTAACTATCATTAAATTTAATGGTATTTAATAGACACAGTTAATGTTTGGTTTTTATAAAACTGCTCATAACTTTTCACTTTAAGCTTTAAACTTGAGTTGAATATTGGACTTCAGTTCAACCCATCGCAGTCAACATGATGAAACAAGTCATGAGACTCGTGTAAAGCAATGAAGTTCAACACGTTGGCCGCGATGGGATAAGTTGAAGTCCAACATTCAACTCAAATTTAAACTCAATTGTATTAAGTAGTTTAGAAAATAAAGAACATTAACTGGATCGGGCCTACATCTAGCTTCAATTAAGTATTTATAGAAATTGAGTTTTGTGACAACTGGTCCGTCAGCAGCATTTTGAAAATTGTCTCCGTGTACCACCGGCGGCTCACGTCGCGACCAACGTGTTCAATTTAATATCAAAATTAAATCCCAACGGATAAATCAAGGTTGATGTTCCCCCAATCCGTTAACAATTCTCTTTTCCGTTTTCATTAAAGTTATTTTGATATCTTTGAATAAATTTATCTAAGCTTTTTGCTCTGTAGGTTTTCGCAATGAAGATACGTTAGTTGTGCGGGGACAAAATTTGTGCAAGAAATGGTGGACTGAACTGACCGAATTTCTAACAAATGGATGAAAATTTTGCAGTAGGTACGTAAAATTAAAATTAGATACACAATGCATCATAACAAAATTTATGGGAACATTGAAAGTGAATTTATTGTCGTTTCGCCCTGCAAGTTAAAAAAATCATCTCAACCCGACTGTATTTTAGATTAAACAAAATGGAAACTCGTTTTATGCTGAAGATAGAAAACATATTTCCAGACAATACAACTCCAGCGTTTGTTTCGCTAAAGCAAATAGTTTCAGAGTAACATGTAACAACAACTCGCACTTTGAGCGCTACGTGCGTCACCGGTGGCCACGGAGGGTATTTTTCTAATGCTGCTGATAAACCAATTGTTACAAATTCATTTTACAAATGAAATTAATGAAAATGAAATAAAGGCACGACCCAATTAATGTTTACCATTTTGATAATTGCCAACTACAATCGACGTTTGAATATCGAACTTCAGTTGCCCATTCCTGGAAACGTGTTACAAGCAGTGGTGAAGTAAATAGCTTCAAAAATATACTTTGCGAAAAAAGGAATTTTCAACAAGACACCCTGTCTACATTCATGTACCGTACGAACCACCAATGAAGTCATCCAAGTCACAAAGTACTGCAAACTTTGCTCTGTAAAAATCAGTTCATTTCCTATAGATTTTACATATAAAGCACATTGTTTTTTCCAAGGAAAAGATAGTTCATTTCCAACAAATCAGCTTGCATATAAACTGCATATTGTCATCGTTAAGGAGAAATAGTTCATTTCCAATCAGTAAGTTTGCAAAGAAAGCACAAATTTTAAAAATAAACTACACCGCACATTATTTTCCCTAAAAGAAAGTTCATTTCTAATAAATGAGTTTCTTTATAAAGTACACAACACATTGTTATCCCTAAGTAAAAACAGTTCGTTTCCAATAAATGAATTTTCAAATGAACCACACAGCACCTTGTTTTCCCTAAGTAAATAATAGTTCACCTCCAATTAATAAGTTTTCGTACAAAGCACAAATTTGATATATGAAGAACATAAAACACAGTTTTCACTAAGGATAAAACAGCTCATTCGTTCAAATAAATTCACAAATAGGGCACAAACTGCATTGGTTTTCTTAGGAGCAGAATACTTAGAGAACAACAGAGCTAGTCTCAGCTGAGGGAAAACACTTGCACTGCCAGCTTGCATGTCTCTGCTATCGCTTATGAATGGCACGGCCCCATTGATTTACCTGATTACTGCATCTAATTATCTCGCTTGATCGGCTCAGCTGATTAGCACTGCTGATTTCTGCATTTGATTGGGTTGCCTGATTGGCTCGCTGATTGCTTTTCCTAATTGAGCTCACTGATTGGTTCGTTGATTACTTTTCCTGATTGGCTCACTGATTGGTTCGCCGATTACTTTTCCTAATTGGGCTCACTGATTGGTTCGCTGCTTACTTTTCCTGATTGGTTCACCTGATTTGCTCAGCTGATTACTGCATCTGATTATTTCATCTGATTGGCTTGATGGACTGGCTCACCTGGGGTACAAACCTGGACAGGGGATTAGCTCGGCTGATTATTTCATCGGATTAGCTTGTCTGAATAGGCACAATGATCGAGACTCGCTCCATTGGCTCATATTTGAGAGAAAATGGAGCAGGTAAACCATTTCTTGACAATTTATCATTAGTTTCTACAGAGCGTGTTTAATAATTTAAATTAAAAAATTTACAATTTTTCCAGCTTGAATGTCATTAAGGATTTCTTATCGTAATTGCATCAGTAAACCGAGTGGAAAAATTAAAAATTAATTCAGGGAACAGAATTTGACCCTTCGATTTTTCAGCAAATTCTGTTTTTCAAAATAACCCAATTATTCCATTGTGTGCGTTTATCAAAAGAAGTGCCGGTATAAAAAAATGAAATCTCATCTGCTTCGCGACGTTTTTAGAAATAAATGTTATCATTCGGTGTGAAATGCTATCGTGCAATTGTCTTTTTCATCTTTCTTGGGAAGGATGAAAATGTATTCGAGCAGTTAAGTCGATTTCCCAATTCTGCAAAGAACTTAACAAAACCAACCGTAACAACCCCAGAAATGCTGTGAACGTCTAAATATTATTCATACACACATTGAAAGTTCCTTCATTTGGAGGGTCTGTGAAAATTTGCATTCAAATTCAATTAACTTCAAAAAAATAAATTCCATCTACGCTCGCCATTTCTATTTTCAAGAATAGAAACTCTCTTGCGTCATGATGAAGTTAAAACGTTTTTTTGCGATGGGTTGAACAGATGTTCAATGCTTAGTTCAAATTTAGAGTCAAATGTGGTAAGCAATTTCGAAATAGAAAACATTACCTGGATCTTGCCTTCTATAGTATTTATAAAAATTGAGTTAGTGACTGCAGGTCGGTCAGCAGCGTTTTGAAAATCCCCTCAGTGACCACCGGTGGGACCCTTCCCAATAAAAGTGTCAACTATCTTCACAAGGTCGCAAACTCAACAAAATAATAGGTAGGAAATAACAAATTTCATGTTCCGTGTGGGCATCATAAAACTGAAGACATAAAATTACTAAGTAGCCATGAAACCGAACGCAGTTTAAAAAACGTAACCTTGACCCAAATAGATAGGAGACAAATACTTCCTTTTGACGTAGATGAACAGGATGCTGAGACGAAGGCAAGGGGCATAGCCATACAATTGTATCTATCAGACAGGTGTACCCAGTAGAGACAGGTACGCTCATGGCGCAGGTACAGATTAGTGGGATAAGTAAATTTATTAGATAAGTACGTCTGCTACTCGAGACAGGTATTTTCATTTTCTACACATTCGTTAGACAGGTACTCTCACGAGACAGGTATTTTTATTAGATGTGTACTTACATAAAACAGGTACTTTCATTAAACAGACAGTTTTTATATAAAACAAGTCCATTCATTAGACAGACACTTTCATTTAACAAGTACTTTCATTTCACAGGCAGGTACTTTCATTGATAAAGTTCTTTCAGTTAACAGGTATAACCAGTTGACAGGTGTTATCAGCTGACAGATCTTTCACATAACATATATTTTCATTAGAGGTATACTCTCCTTGCACAAGTCAGATCATTTGGCAGCTACAGATATCATAACCAGACAGGTTCGTTCATATGTGACCAAGGTGGGTGTGTTTGTGTATGTGTCCGACGAATGACCTTCTTAACTCATGAACAACCAGAATAACCAGCACAACCCTTGTCCCCATCAACAACATCACCACACTCTTTGTAGACTCAAGCACACCCAAAAAATAAAACACCCTCACTTAAAGCTCGTTTTCAAGTACAATTAAAATGAAGAATTGAAATGAAATACACGTTACGTACGTACCTGGGCAGGAGCTCAACCATTCACGGCTCTAGAGATACTGACGATGATAGGAGAAGCAGCGGTTTGCATACAAGTGTTATCACGGTATCTTATCTACCGAATGATAACTTGCAACACGACGGGACTTGAGCATCACCCGTACGAATACGATGTAAATAGGACGCAAGTTCCTGGTTTGGTAGGAATAACATTGATGGCAATGTCCAAAGGGAGAATGCTGCGTTATTGAAGGTGCGCTTCTCTAGGCGAATAAACACGTCAGGCTTGTGAGATGATAAAGATTTGTAAATCTCCCGGAGTTCTGGTGATTGCGTAGGGGACGTTCGGTGAATGCTGATAAAATAGGTCACCTTCCTCACCTTCCGGTGGAGGTGCTGGTCAATGAATGTTAAATTAAAAAGGCAACCTTCATTACCTTCCGGTGGAGGTGCTGGTCAATGAATACTGCATAAAAAAGGTTACTTTGATTGCTAACTTGTGGATGTGCTGGTCATGAATGGTGAATTAAAAACGGTTACCTTCATTACCTTTTGTTGAAGGTGGTGCTCATTGGATACAGAATCAATCTAATTAAGGAGGTTAACTCATTACCATCAGGGGTAAGCGGTTGATTAATTATAAATTAGATTTAGCCTTCTTACCACAACAAAGATATTCAAAGAGAGGAACGATGAAGGCACTATTTAGTGTGGAGTTGAGGGAACATGGAATCTATGCATAAGGGGTACTTGGGGTAGGTGCTGCTCTATGAATACTGAATAAGGAGAGTTACTTTGATTACCACCTGGCTGAGTTACCACACGATACCAACTTGAGGAACATGGTAAATATTTTCTTACATAAAAGTACCAAATTTTTTAAGAGAAATTATAGAAGATAGGCTCACCTGGAGCCATTTCTGGAGTAAAACTTGGAACCTTACATGCAGCAAGAACTGGAGCACAAGCCATACCTGGAGTAAAACTTGGAACCTTACATGCAGCAAGAACTGGAGCACAAGCCATACCTAGAGTAAAGCTTGGAACCTTACCTGCAGCAAAAACTGGAGCACAAGCCATACCTGGAGTAAAGCTTGGAACCTTACCTGCAGCAAAAACTGGAGCACAAGCCATACCTGGAGTAAAGCTTGAAACGTTACTTGCAGCAAAAACTGGAGCACAAGCCATACCTGGAGTAAAGCTTGGAACCTTACCTGCAGCAAAAACTGGAGCACGAGCCATACCTGGAGTAAAGCTTGGAACCTTACCTGCAGCAAAAACTGGAGCACAAGCCATACCTGGAGTAAAGCTTGGAACCTTACCTGCAGCAAAAACTGGAGCACGAGCCATACCTGGAGTAAAGCTTGGAACCNGGAGCACAAGCCATACCTGGAGTAAAGCTTGGAACCTCACGTGCAGCAAAAACTGGAGCACAAGCCATACCTGGAGTAAAGCTTGGAACCTTACCTGCAGCAAAAACTGGAGCACAAGCCATACCTGGAGTAAAGCTTGGAACCTTACCTGCAGCAAAAATTGGAGCACAAGCCATACCTGGAGTAAAGCTTGGAACGTTACTTGCAGCAAAAACTGGAGCACGAGCCATACCTGGAGTAAAGCTTGGAACCTTACCTGCAGCAAAAACTGGAGCACGAGCCATACCTGGAGTAAAGCTTGGAACCTTACCTGCAGCAAAAACTGGAGCACGAGCCATACCTGGAGTAAAGCTTGGAACCTTACTTGCAGCAAGAATTGGAGCACGAGCCATACCTGGAGTAAAGCTTGGAACCTTACTTGCAGCAAAAATTGGAGCAAGAAAATTAAGGATTGTAAGAAGCAAAATTCCAGCATTGGAGTCTGATTGCAGGTCTCTGGTTTACTTTGAATAAAGGACAAAACCGCCATTTCCTTCGTACTAAAACGACTTTTTAATATTAGGTTAACGTTTTTAAGGCTTCAAAGTTGTTAAAATAAAAAACGATACAAACAAAACGTAATCCTGAAAGATCAAATTTACGGAAGATCATGGAAGATAATTGAAGATTGATGGAAGATTTGTGGAAGTTCATGGAAAATTTTTGGGAGATCGAGGAAGATTTTTGGAAGATTTTTGAAAGATCATGTAAGATTTGTGGAAGATTTTTGAAAGATCATGGAAGGTATCCCTCGCTCGAAAGCGAAGAGAACTTCTCTGTTAGAGCGGTAGTTACAGTACCTGCAGCACACGAGAATACATTGCAACCACACAAGGCTGTTATACATGTGTAACGAACAGGAAAATTAAACAAATCGAACTTACTACACAGCAAATGTATTTAGCAATAGAATAGAATGTACTCATTAGTACATATGTATATATATGTTATAGAATTATACTTATACATAAAAATGTATGTGTATATATATAATATGCATAATATGTATAACATTTGTAATAAGCCTATATATGCACACACACATATATATATTTATACAATATATTATATACTGTGTGCCTAACATTCGAACAGCGAGGGAGTATTTATATACATCAAAATGCATATAAATGTATAATATACAATTAATGTGCATATATAAACGTTCATTATAAATATGTGTGTTATGAATAATATATTTATTATATATAACATATATATATATATATATATATATATATATATAACATGCATATACACATATATATTTGTATTACATATGCTTTCCAATGAAACAGCGAGGGAGCACATAACTCTACAAGCCTAGAACACGTCCCGCAGCACCGCACCAGAAACAGCCAATAACTGCACCAACCACAGCACAACAACTGCACCAACCACAGCACAACAACTGCACCAACCACAGCACAACAACTGCACCAACCACAGCACAACAACTGCACCAACCACAGCACAACAACTGCACCAACCACAGCACAATAACTGCACCAACCACAGCACAACAACTGCACCAACCACAGCACAATAACTGCACCAACCACAGCACAATATGGCACATATCTACGTATATGTAAACTGAATAGCATGAGCAAAGCATGATAGCGTATAAAAGCAGCAATCTAAGCATATATTTTACCTGTATAAATTCTAGCACGTTTCTTGCTTGCTTGGTTGTCACCGTCCACGCTCTGTTTTCCGAAATTCTTATGTGACTTTATAATTGCATGTATTGTATGTATGGTATGTAACAATTGTTCATTTCACGGAGGATATTGCCAATTGTTCATTCCGTAGTTGCTACATGATGACATACATATAAAGAAGTTATATGCAACAACCATACTACACAGACTTCATTTGGTCTAGCATGCGCGTACAGTATAGTATATACAATCTATGTATGAATTTAGATATATATATATATAAATATATACACAGGGTGTTTGCGAAAATTGTATCCATTATTTGTAAACATCACTATTATGTATATATGACCCCGTACAATAGTTTAATAAGCTTGGTAGACCAATAAAGAATCACACGTGGTATATATACTTAAAATCAATGGACAATTTTTGCTCACATCTTGGGTGTGAAAGATACTATTACACACATATACATATATATATATATATATATTTATATGCGCCCTGTATGTATAAAATATAACAAGATTGAGCTAGACAATATACGGGCATGAACTTCAATAAAAAATAAAGTTTGAGCTTCAGAAACGACTGCACTTATTCTATTGTAAAATTGCTTATCTTTTTTCAGAAGACAGAGACGCACGCAGTAAATTATCAGTTCAGAAGACAATAAATCAAATATAAATGCATATTATACAACATAGTCTCTCTAAACACTTTCTTGATCAACGATTGGCATGAAATAAAGAGTAAATTGAAATGCACATCTACGTAAAATAAAAAATAAAGCGAAAACTAAAATGTACATTTAGGTAAAACGAGATATGAAGTGCGAACCAAAATGCACATCTAGGTAAACACGTAACATCTAGGTGCACATTTAGGTATGCACCTGATATTTCGGTACAAACCATGTAGGTGTACGATATCTAGGCACACATGACATTTTTGTATACATCTACCTGTGCGTCTAAGTACACGTACACCACTTATCTCGGCGTACATGAGGTTCACACGCACACACACTCACATCTAGATGTACGTCTAGATAAACTTGATGTCGGTGCACATTTCTAGGTAATATCTAATTCTATGTATTACATAAGTGCAAATCTAGACACAGGCCGGACATGTTCCTTAAAATGTACATTTAGATTCACAAATGGCATCTAGCCTTACATATAGGAAGGCATATCTCACAAATTACAAGGGGCACTATTACGCATACACACAGCAACACATACTAGCATAACACACACTCTACACATTGATTTGCGTGCATCGAAGGTTTACATCTAGGTACACATCTTGATAAATCTAGATATACATCAAGGAAAACTGGTCTACCGGAAACAAAAAGAGAACATAAGTGGGAAAAATGACAACTGTTCCCTCTCTATATATAAGTCAGTCATGTTCGCGCACAAAACGAAAATGTATGTTTACTCCAGCTGTTGTGTGTCAGTTTTGTGTTGGCACCAATGTGTGACTTTGAATGAAATTAAGATTCTTTTTTCGATACCATTGAGCACATAACGACACCTGCCCCATCGTCGAGACCGAGAGCTCGTTCTCTCTGTATGTCTTTATCTTCCAACATCTCATGTTCTAATATCTCGTATTTGTATTATAATAATAAATTCAGTTTTCGACTACTTCGATCAGAGACTATTCAGCTGTCGCTGTATTTCTATCATTGAACATTTACTGGAGTGGTGGAACAAGTTCAACAGGAATTTAGCTCAATTTCCATAATTTAAGGAAGTAAATAATTAATTAGAACGGAACCTCATTGTTTACATAGAGTAGTTTTCAGTAGCTCTACACCCAGTGCTGTAGCTAAATGTGGCTTATCTCAATTTGTCAGCGGCGGCAGCTACTGAATTAGATAAGATTAGAGTTAGTTTATGCCTTCCTCACCACAACATAGGATTTCCGAATATAGGAAGGATAAATGCAACATTTAGTATAGAGTTAAAGGGAAGGATGAATCTGTACACAAAGTGTGTTCCAACTAACATCCCCTGCACATAGTAACAATAAGTTAATAAAAAAGGTTATGAAATAAAATAAAAGTTGAAGAAGATAGTCAGAAGAGCTGAAAAGCAGAACAGCAGTGAACCGAAAAAAGATGGTTCGTAACAAAACTAAAAACCTATTTTATTTCAACAACAAGAAGGCCTACCTAACCTTCAGCTCGGGACCTCACATTTCCCCCTGGGAACACTAATCACTAGTTGTATCCCTTTGAGGAGTGGACAAGTCACAGTGTTCTCGTAATGTCGAACTTCAAAACACAAGTCACAACGTAGGATTGGACTACCGTACACAAGTTACACAAGCTTTTCGGGTACCCCAAGAGATTCTAAATTTCATCTTTAATTTACAGAAATTCTTTTTCTTCGTTTATACTCCACAAAAAATTTTTCTCAGACACAAGAAATTCTTAATTTATTTTCAGCTTGTGGATTTTTTTCACTTTTTCTCTGCAGAATTTTATTGATAATAAAAAAAATTCTCAGAACATGTTTCTAATCCACACAAATTCTTTTTCTTTGCCTCAACTCCACAGAAATTCTTTTCACAAACACTCACTCAAGAAATTCCTTCGCTTCAACTCAACAAAAAAACTTCGCAAACTCTCGAGAATTTTTTTTGCTTCGACTGCACAAAATTTTTTTTCACAAACTCTGAAGAAATTCCTCAGCTTCAACTCAAGAAAAAAAATTTCCGGACTCAAAATAATTCCTCATTTTCAAACTACGGAACAATTCTGGGCGGGGCACTGCTGCTGCAAGAGCGCGACGCCCTCCTGGAGTACCTGCCTGCCAGAGGGGACTGCAGGGGGCTCTCGTCGCTGGTGTCCTCCCCATAGGGAGGCCGCGGCACGGGCGTCAGGGTGGCCCGGGACCCGGGGATCCCCAAGTGGTCGGGGGAGGCATCCCGAGCGGGAGGGGATGCGTGGTGGTGTTGATGCTGCTGTTGTTGTGGGTGTTGTTGCTGTTGGTGCAGGTGTTGGTGCTGTAGATAATGATCTTGTTGATACTGTTGGTGTTCAACAGGGTACTGGTGTTGGTGTTGCTGAGGATTATGTTCAAGATAGTGCTGGTGTTGTTGTTGATGGAGTTGATGATGTTTGTGTTGATGGTGTTGGTGCTCTTGCCGAAATTGATGTTGCTGAGGGATGTGTTCAAGATGGTGCTGGTGTCGCAGATGTTGTTGCTCGTGTTGCAGGTATTGGTGCTCGTGTTGCAGGTGTTGATGCTCGTGTTGCAGGTGTTGATGCTCGTGTTGCAGGTGTTGATGCTCGTGTTGGTGGTGTTGTTGCTCGAATTGGTGGTGTCGTTCAAGCTGATGTTGCTGTTGATAATGTTGAAGATAATCCTGATGTTGTTGGTGTTGCTCTTGCTGAGAATTATGTTCTAGATTGTGCTGGTGTTGCTGGTGCACAGCTATGGCATTGTTATTGTGCAAGTCCAAAGAAAGATGCGCATCATCACGATTGTGGTGATGATGATGGTGGTGATGGTGATGCGGGTCACGCACATCCTCATCACCATTATTGACGGGGCCCGTGAAATTGTAGTACGTAGAGGCCATGGGGGTGTAGTGGTGGGGAGTGGCGGAGATTGGGGAAATGTAGCGATGAGGAGTGGTGGAAATTGGAGGATCAGGAGGGCGTGGGGATGAGCTCTCACACGGAGGCTCCCCAGATGGGGAACATGCGGTGTCCCCTTGCTGTCCTCCCCAACCCCCCGCCAACCAGCTGCTCCCCAGCAGGTTGCGGTTGGGTTGGCGGGGACGGTGGGTGTTGAGGCCCTCACGGAATGTGCGGGGTACGCTGCGGGCCGTCAGGCTGTGCACCTGGGGGGAAAATTTCAATTAAGCCCCTTAGGTTAAACTGTCCGACCTGATCAACTCAAATTTAGGGAAAATTTTTAATTTAATGTAATTGGTTAAAGTAAAGTTTAATGTTCAACTCGAATTTAACCCGCTGAATACGATGGGTTAAACTGAAGTTATATATTCAACTTAGATTTATCACGTTTACTGTCGAACGACCCACCAGTGGGTCGTTTGAAAATGTTTTAACAATCCATTAAAATTAACAGTATTCCATGGACCCCAATTAATGTTTGGTGTTTATAAAATTGCTAACAACTTTTGACCTTAAATTTGAGTTGAATGCTGAACTTTAGTTTAACCCACCGTAGTCACCACGACGGCCCCTCTGGCAGGAGTGTCACTGCTGCCACCAACTACATAGACTCATTTTTATAATTGGTAAAATAAATCAATTTAAAAGACTAAAATAAGATAGGAATATAAGGAATGAAAGACGGGAATAACAAGAATTAAAAACGGAAATAAAAGGAATGAAAGATAGCAATAAAAAATAATTAAAGACGGAAATATATGTCTTTAATTTTTTTCATTTATATCTCTCATTCCCTTTATTTCCGTCTTTAATTTTTTTATTCCTATCTTTCATTCATTTTATTTCCGTCTTTAATTCTTTTTGTATCTATCTTTCATTCCTTTTATTTCCGTCTTTAATTCTTTTTATTCCTATCTTTCATTCATTTTATTTCCGTCTTTAATTCTTTTTGTATCTATCTTTCATTCCTTTTATTTCCGTCTTTAATTCTTTTTATTCCTATTTTTCATTTCTTTTTTTCGTGAATGAAAAAATGAATGAAAGACATGAATTTAAAGAATTAAAGACGGAAATAAAAGGAATGAAAGATAGGAGTAAAAAGATAAAAGATTAGAATAAAATGAGTAACAGATCGGAACATTAAGAATACAAGATAAGAATAAAAGAAATGGAAGATTCGAATAAAAAGAAAAAATAAAAGAATAAAGGGAGTAACATATTGGACATTACAAATAAAAGATAAGAGTAAAAATTGAAAGATTCGAATACAAGGAAAAAAGAAATAAGAACAAAGGGAATGAAAGATAAGAAAATCAAAAATATAAGATAGGAATATCAGGATAACAGAAATGAGTGATTGGAGTAACACGAAGGGCATCAAATAAAAATAAAGCCAATACCTCCTTGGTGCGGGTAGTAGCTCGCCCTCCTCCAGGAGCACGGGAGGGCGGCGCCCTTTGTGTGAGGTGGGTCCTGCCCTCCTCAGCTCGGGTCCTCTGTTTACGACGATAGCATTCGTGAGCATGAATACTGAATTCATGAATCTTTTAAATTCGTGAATTTGAATAATTTCAAATGGAAACTGAATTCATGAATCACTTAAATTCAGTAAGTTCATGAATTTTAATAATTTAAATTACACACGAATAATTTTATTTCGTTTAAATTCATGAATTAAAATAATTTAAATTACACACGAATCATAAATTGAAAGAATTTGAATTGGTTTAATATCATGAATTTGAGTAATTTAAATTGAGACAAACCATCAATCCAAAAAAATGTGTTATTTTAAATTGAAAAGTTTTAACAATTTCAAATAGCCTGTATTCATCAATTGAAATAATTCAGCTATATTAATCGAAATAATTTAAATTCATTTAATTTCATGAAATTAAAAATTAAAACCGATCGAAATACAAGATCGAAATTATTTACGTTTCACATAAATGATGAATGAATCACACAAAAAAAGAATGCTAGGAGTGTTTTAAAAAATATCTTCGTTTACTGGTAATAATATTGGTATTCATTGAATGATTTTCACGTTTTTCAAAATCCATTGAATATAAATGATACTTCAATAAATCACATCCTATAATTATGAATTTTAACGTGTTTTTATGAATATTAAACTTTTCATTTCATAATATTATTTTAAGAATAATAGTCGAGTTACTTACGTTCATGAAATACCCGTATTATTTTGATTGATATTCTTCTATAATTTATCATATTAATGTTATTTTAAAACCCCAACACAGAAACTTCAATCTGAAAACCTCAACCCAAAAACCCTGACCGTAAATCCTCAGCCTAAAATCCACAATCTATGACTCAAGAGCCCCAACACAAAAATCTCAATCGATAAACCCTTAACCTAGAAAAACAGACTCAAAAATTTCAGTCCAAAAACCCAAACACTAAAACTTCAACAGGAAAAAAATGACTGAAAATTATTTCCCCCCCNAAAACCCCCCCAGACACAACAACCTTCCCCCCCCCACAAAGGGCACTGACGGTGGTGACGGCGACGCGGCCGAGGCTGTCAAACTTGGAGGCGAGCTGCCTGACGGAGGGCAGCTGCAGGGGCGCCTCCTGCTGCTCCAGCGCGCCCGCCATGCTTCTCCAACGCCGCCCCACGCCGCCTGAATCAGGGAGAGGGCGGCGATAAATATAATTGAACGCGGGGAAAGGGCGGTGATAAATACAAAAGAGGAAAAGGGGCGTCAAAAAATGTAAAGAAGAGAAAGGGGCGTCGAATAATATAAACGAGGGAAAGGGCGTTGAAAACTATAGAGGAGGGAAAGGGGCATTGAAAGCTATGAAGGAGGGAAAGGGGCATTGAAAGCTATGAAGGAGGGAAAGGGGCATTGAAAGCTATGAAGGAGGGAAAGGGGCATTGAAAGCTATGAAGGAGGGAAAGGGGCATCGAAAACTATAGAAGAATGAAAGGAGGGTCGACATGTATGAAATGAAATAATTTAAAGAACAAAATTTATAACTAAATAAAAGGTGACGAAGGCATCAAGGGAGCTGTCAGTGTGTTCGTGCCCGCAGTTGAATATTAAAACGACAAGTCCAACCATGACTACACTGGTAAATAATTATGTATCTATGTATACTTTCACTAATTAATTTTAATTTGCTTAAAGACTTGAGTTAATTACTACGCAATTGAAGCTTTTAAAAACGGTTTTTCTTGAACATAATTAAAAATAACTGGAACTTTTGGCGGAAACTATTTTCATCATAAAAAGGCACTGACAGAACTTGAATATGTTATGAAGATGTCTATGTGCAATTCAGAAATATTCATCTGGTTCGTACGTTGAATTAAATTAGACACCGGCTCAACGTGAGAGAACGTGTGCCTGTGTATAGTTCTCAAATATTATTTGCCCATTTAATTCTTAAATATCTTCATTAGCCAGTACATCATTCTCAAATATCCTTTGTCAGCAAATCATTCTGAAACACTTGTATACCTAATCAGTAAAAACGGCGGTGTATTACATCAAGCTCGGGTAATGAATGATCCGTGCAAACTGTTTTCAAGTACTCGGCTGAAATGGATCTCTTTTGTACAACTCTACCCCTGTGTAAAGACTTCTAGCGATTCCTCTGCTTTTAGGTCAAGATATTATTTGAAGGAATTCAAATCAATATCAACAAACTACAACTCTAAAATTGCATATTTGTAATCAGTACGAGGTCTTTAATTAACTAGTTTACAGGGAAAAAGACGAATAAACTAGCAACAAACTCCACATAGTCATCCAGAAGATGGTTGTTATATCACAGAGAAGAATTGTCACATAGGCGACACTCTTTCGTACGTCAGCTTGTCCCAAAGCCGGTTCACAAAAGTGTGTCATGAAAATGCAAAATGCACTGTCACTTTTGTGTGTCGTTGGTTGATATGACACACATAAGTGTGTCAACCATGACACACTTAGCATAACTTGGCACAACTTATCGTAAATGTTTCACTTTCTCAGACTAATCCGTGAATGCTTGCATTGGCTGACGATATCTACGAATTTGAAGAAAAAATACAAAACATTGTAGGGTGTCCAGAGCGAAACATATTCCATCCCCAAATTTCAAAGACTGCCCAATTCAACCATAAAATTTCAAGCTATGAAACGTGAAGATGTGATTTGACTTTCTCGATCGCTTGAACACATGTTCAAAAGTAACACACCCACATGTACCAAGGTTCCTCTGAATAACCGCTCAACTCATACAAGTGCGTCAAAATTTCTCTCGGTGTTGCATATCTTCCTACACCCACGAGCTAAAGCGAACCAAGTTAGCAACAAAAAGTCCATTCTTATACAAGGGAAGGTTGAAGCATATCTTCCCAACTCACCAGCTGAGGCGAGGATTTGCGAGTCACTGAAGCAGCCGAGGCTGTGCCGCTGTTGGGACACAGAAGTCAAGTCCCAGCCCTGACTGTCCCCCGCCACGTGTCCCAGGCTGCTGGAGTGCACTACGGGACGCCCAAAACATCGATCCCTGATTTTATTTTCGTCCCAGTCTTCATTATTTTCAATCGAAGATTCATCATTGTTCCACTTGGAATCATCTTCGTCCCATTTTCCGTTACTGGGGTCCCACATTCCGTTATGGCGGTCCCACATTCCGTTACAGTCCCATTTCCCCTGATCATTGAGGTTGCTGAAGGTATTTTTATCAACACTAGAGCTCCTTTTGACTTTGCTCCCCCTGTTTATAACGCTGCTGCAGCTCCTGTTTACGATGTGCTTTTTGTACAGGCCTGGTGTCCTGTTGGAACTGTTGCTTCTGTTCACGGTGGCTGATGAACCGTCGGTGGTTGAGGACCGGTTGGACCTGTACCGGCGGCTGCTCAGAGTGTCACGGTTCTCAACGGCGTCCGAGCTGAGGTTCTCGAAAGTTTTTTGCAAGGCGTCGACACTGACGGTGCGGTATAGATGCCCTCGAGAGGGGGCCCATGGCCGGTCTGGAGGGGTTAGGTTGGATTAAATTATTTTTGGGGTTCTTCCAGTATATTAAATTTGATCTCCCGAAAAATATTTTGGGCTGCAAAAATAGTTTAAGCTACACGTTGAATTTTGTTAAAGTTTTTTCATGTACATCAAATTTGTTCCCCGGAAAAATGTCTTGGGCAACAAAAAATAGTTTAAGCTGCAGGTTGATTTTTTTTAAAATTTTTTCATGTACATCAAATTTGTTCCCCGGAAAAATATCTTGGGCAACAAAAAATAGTTTAAGCTGCAGGTTGAATTTTATTTCAGTTTTTTCATGTACATCAAATTTGTTCCCCGGAAAAATGTCTTGGGCAACAAAAAATAGTTTAAGCTGCAGGTTGAATACTGTTTGAGCTTTTTTAGGTACATCAAATTTGTTACACAGAAAAATTGGCGAATCTACAAGTTGAATTTTATTTAGACTTCTTTAAGTACATCAAATTTTTCCCACTGAAAAATTGGTTAATCTACAAGTAAAATTTAGCTAAAGCTTCTTCAACTACAGAAAATGCGTTTCCTTAATAACGGTAAAATTAAAATGTAGTTTGGGTTTCATCAACTACATTTTAATGTAACTGTTTTTAAGGGAACACATTCAACATTTAAGGGAACACATGAGGTGCTCTCGCCTCTGAAAAGTGAGATTGAATTTAAGTTTTGACTCGTGATCAAAAAATTGTGACCCACCCCAAAATGTCAAATTTAATCACATTTCCTGCGAAGTGACCCACCGGTGGTCACTTAAGTGATTTTCATAGTGCTGCTGACCGACCTGTAGCCACTTACTCATTTTATATTAATACTCAATGAAAGCTAAATAAAGGCCCGATCCAGTTAGTGTTTGCTATTTTCAAAGTTGATTACCACAATTGACTTCAAATTTGAATTGAATATTGAAATTCAGTTTAACCCATCGCAGTTAACGTGGTAAAGTAATTTTATCTACGAATTTAATTTTAAATTAAAATCTAAAATTAATTTAGATTTTAGATTTTAAAATTTAATTTAAAATTAAATTAAAAATCTTTTAAATTAAAATCTAAAATTAATTTAATTTTAAATTAAAATCTAAATTTAAATTAAAATCTACTAAAATCTAATTAATTAATTTTAGTCTTTCTAACCACGCCAAATTTTGTCCCATCTCAAAATGTCTAACATAAGTTAATTTCAGCCTCTCTAACCATAAGATCTGTCCTCAAAAGAGAAAAGTACGCAGTACAAAAAAATTAGAATAACGGGGTTTCAATAGAACAGGTAATGAATAGAAGGTGATGTTCCCACCTAAAGAAGGTGATGTTCCCACCTAAAGAAGGTGATGTCCTCACCTAAACAGAGCGTATCATGCGAGCTGTAGATGAGGTGTCTGGCGCCCCCAGTCGTGAGGAAATTGAGGTTGCCCCCCGTGGGGAACTGGGATGGGGAGTTGGGGGTGCCCGCTCTCGCCGCGTCGATCGTGGTCTGGAAGAGGGAGACTGCGCGCTCCACACACGCAGGCTGCAGCGCACGCAGAAATATGAAATTAATTTTTTAAACATAAAAAAATGAATTATCATCGTCAACAGAAATAACTACGCGACAACGACGTCAAAAACAACACCGTCAACAGAATCACCCATGCAAGTTTACACGTAAAAAAATCCACATCACTTCGTAGCTGATTATCAGATCATTCCTTTCACAAGATAAGCTTGACTACCAAAATCCCTCACAAACTTGACACTTACAACATAATGTTCCAAAAGTTTCTGTGTATCTCACAAACTGAACAGAATGAGACAGGTCATGACTCAGCGCTATTTAATCGGCTGTCATTTGGTTATTTGGCGTAGTAATTATGTTACTATAATTAAATTCTATTTATTGTTGCATTTTTACTGTTACATTATTACTATAATTGTATGATTATTTCTACATTATTTCTTTTTTACACAATTACTAGAATTGTATTATCACTATTATTAAATTATTATAGTATTGTATTATTGATTTGTCTAATTCAAGAGTGAGTCTGAGAGTCCGTGAGCTCAAAAACACGATGTAAAAGAACAGGAATCATCGCACAAAGTGTAGTCCTATGCATAATCTCCTGCGGATAGAAGCAGTAAGTTCGGACGAAGGTTAGTGAAACAAAATAAAAGTTGGAGAGAAACGAGGGCTGATAAGGTGGTAGTCAACCGAAATAAAATTTCCGAACAAAAACCTATTTTATTTCTAGAAAAGGAAGGCCTTCCTAAACTCCAGCTTGGGACCTTGCATCTCCCCCCTGAGAGCGCTTATTCACGTCTCTACAATAGTTGTATCTTACTGAGGAAACTTCAGATAGCATTTTATTTGTACTAGACACTTTGGTCGCTTCGTGAGCCACCGGTGGCCACGGAGGGGATTTTTATAATGCTGCTGACCGATCAGTAGCTGCAAACTCAATTTCCAAAACAACTTAGTCAAAGCTTAATGAAGGTTAATTTTGAATTTTGCTATATATTAACCTACCGGTTAATTTTTACCATTTTTAAAATATCAGGCTACTATTGACTCTGAAATTAACTAGAATATTGAACTTCAGTTCAACCCATCGCGGTCAACGTGTTGATCAACTAAGAAGAGAAATTTCCACATTTTGTAAAATCAACAATTCCTAACAACCTGAAGTACTTACACTATTTTTTTTTAACAAACCTATGTTCCGGAACCCAATAATTTATTTCATTGTTTTTTAGATATGTACATCAACAATTCCTAACAACCAGAAGCACTTATACTTTTTTTTTGAACAAGCCCTATGTTCAAGTACCCAATAATATATTTTCCTTTGTTTAAAATGTATTAAATCACGGTTTCCGCATCCAATACAGAAGTCTTCAACTTCACCAAAGCTGCATAAGTTATCACGCGCTTATGCGGGCATGGAGATTTAACTTTAAGCTCCAGGCATTTCTCGAGTCCACTTATCCTGACCTTAAGATGAAGACTTGAGCGGAAGTTGAGCTCGTCTACCATTATCATCTGATACCTTATCTGAACTGGGGCTCCGTGACCTCAACATCTTGCATACCTGCGCATTGCGTACTCATTTGAGAACACTTGTGCAGTACCCTATATATATTTCCAAACTATATTTCCAAACTATATTTCCAAACTATATTTCCAAACTATATTTCCAAACTATATTTCCAAACTATATTTCCAAACTAAACTATATTTCCAAACTATATTTCCAAACTATATTTCCAAACTATATTTCCCATATTTATCTCCAATATCTATCTCCAATATCTATCTCCAATATCTATCTCCAATATCTATCTCCAATATCTATCTCCAATATCTATCTCCAATATCTATCTCCAATATCTATCTCCAATATCTATCTCCAATATCTATCTCCAATACCTATCTCCAATATCTATCTCCAATATCTATTTTCGATATCTAATTCTTATATCCATCTCCAATAGAAAACAAAGTAAAAATACCTAATATAAAATCCTTTTGTACATTTTCAATTGGCCCATTATAAGGGAATCTCACGCGTAAGATGAAAATTACAACAATCTAGCAGACACAGCCAACATTCAGGAGTTTTTCATAGAAGTGGTCGCATACTTTCCTCTCCTTCTCATTTATTTTTTCTTTTACTTCTCATTCATTCTTTCCTTTCCTTCTCATTCATTCTTCACTTTCCTTCTCATTCATTCTTCACTTTCCTTCTCATTCATTCTTCACTTTCCTTCTCATTCATTCTTTTCTCTCATTCACATTCATTCTTTCCTCTCATTCACATTCATTCTATCCACTACTTTCCTCTCCCATTCATATCTGTACATAACATCCTTTTATACAGACTCTCTTCTCATCGCTTATCCCACCTGCGTGTAAATTTCACAGCATGAATTCCTCATAAAACTCATTCTGATAAAATCGAAAAGAACCTATCCTCGTGCTGTGACATTTTCATGCTTAACTCTATCCCACAGTCATTCGAGATAGATTAAAGTGACCTGGTAATATTACAAAAATTATGAGTAATTCAACACATGAAATCAGACGACCTGTAAATTTTAAGATAATAATGTGTACTTCAACACATTGCACGTTAGTTGTGAGTCAACACATTCAACACGTTAGTCTTGCAACGAACGCGATGCGTTCAGAAATAAAATGTTAGTCTAATTCCCAACACATTTGAGTGCTAATTCCAACAGGAACAGCAATGTTAATTTGTTAGCTAAAGTATAAAAAGGAATCTTTTAAAATTGCCAAAGAATATTAATTAAAATTAGAAGGAATACAGTCGAGAAGGTATATATACAGCATTTATATATATATATATTACATGTAAACACACTACACATGAGTTTCAGAGAAAACACTACCGGTGGATGTGGACTCCATTCGAAACCCTTTCAAAAATCTCTCAATGAAAGTAAAAAAAAATTACACTTTATTCACAAATTACACGAGACGAACTCCTTCACTCCACTCAACTCGATGCTTGGGAGTTTTGACGTTAATTTCACAAAAGGAATTACGTTCATTACACCAAATGAATTAGGTTATAACACCGAATTAATTACGTCAATTACACCAAAGATAAGGAAGTAAGGAAACGTCGTATTACTATCACAAGTTCAACCCACTTCTGACCGCCACTTGCGTGAGGTAGCCAGACGAGGTTCAGTGGGTTGTCACTGTGTTCGCTTCGATAAATTGAGACATTAAATTAAATGAAAATGTCGTTTCCTCCTTTCAAAATATGAACAGTCGTTCGTGTTGAAAAAAATTAATATTTCAAATTTAGTGTAAATATTATTGATCACTAGTTTGAAGCCGTCTCATTTTTTATATTTTTACGCATTTTACGTCGCGATGAACTCGCATGATGGCCTCATGTCAAAGACTTTACCCTTGGACCGAAACGTGCGCCACCGGTGGCCACTGAGGGGATATTCACAATGCTGCTGACCGACCAGTCGTCGCAAACTCAATTTCCATAAGTACTTGATTAAAGCTAAATGAAGGCTTGATCCAATTAATATTTGCTAATTCCAAAATTGCTCACTACAACCGACTTCAAATTAGAGTTGAATTTTGAACTTTAACTTTTGCGGTCAACGACTTAACATGTTTCCTGCGATGGGTTTAACTGGAGTTCAATATTCAACTCAAATTTAAAGTCAATTGTAGTGAGCAATGTTGAGAGTAGCAAATATTAACTGGATTGTGTCTTCTCTCAGCTTTCATTGAGTATTTGTAAAAATTGAGTTACTGACTGCAGGTCGGTCAGCTGTATTACAAAAATTCCCGCAGTGACCACCGGTGGGTCCCATCGCAGAAAAAGTGTTAAATAACGGGGCGTCTCGAAAAATTGAAACGGCTAAACCCTTACAAAAAATTATCTTCCATCATGGCTCTCCTAATCATTAACAAAAGAAAGATCGATTTCCAGTTCATAAGCACTTTTCTAAGCAAATAATTGGAGAAAGACTTCCACCCAATTAGGAATTTAAGAAACACATAATTGAAGAAAAACTTTCAGCCTATTAGGACTTATAAAAATGCATAATTGAACAAAAACGTCAAGCCCACTAAGACTTGTTGAAGCTTAAAATTAAAAAATAACATCCAGTCCATTAGGACATTTCGCATCACGTTATTCAAGAAAGACCTCCGCACCACTAGCAAATTTCAAAACGAACAATCGAAAGACTTTCACACCAATGGCAGTCGAGACAAAAATTAGACCTATAATTCGCCCAGCTCACCTTAATGCTGACGCTGCATTCTTCCTTCCAGTCCGCCGCCCTCGAATGGAACGCTTCGGGGACTGAAATACCCCAGCTACCGACACCGGCACCATCTCTACCGGGACCACCTCTACCGGTATTATTTCTCCTGGAATAATCTCTGGCAGCACCATCTCTACAGGCACCATCTCTTCCGGTATCATCTCTACTAGCACCATCTTTCCCGGCACCGACTCTACCGGTATCATTTCTACCGGCACCGACTCTACCGGTATCATTTCTACCGGCACCGACTCTACCGGTATCATTTCTACCGGTACCAACTCTACCAGTATCATCTATAGCTGTTCTTTGTGCATCTATGGATCTAGTGGCAACAGAGCTGCCGGCGTTAGTTTTGTTAGTATCGCTGCCACTGCCACAGCCGATGTTGCCATCGCAGTTGCCACTGCCACAGCCGGTGTTGCCATCACAGTTGCCATTACCACTGCCACAGCTGGTCTTGCCATCACACTTGCCACTAACGGTCGTAGTGGAGGAGGCAACGCTACAGCTGCTGTTTCTACTCCTGCCCCCTGCCATGTGGCAGCCCTTTGTGGAAACGGAACGGCTGTTAGTGAGGGTGTTTCTGCTGCTGTTAAAATTAAACTGCCCTGTTTCAGTTGTGGCAGATATTTGTAGCTGTTTCAGTGTTACAACTCTGCCAGTGTTACAGCGGTTCCAGTTTTACAACTGTTTCAGTTTATAGCTATTTCAGCTGTTTCAATTTTACAGCTATTTTAGCCGTTTCAATTTTACAGCGATTTCAGCTGAATAAATTTTACAGCTATTTCAGCTGTATCAATTTTACAGCTATTTCAGCTGTATCAATTTTACAGCTTTTTCAGCTGTATCAATTTTACAGCTTTTTCAACAATTACAGCTATTTCAGCTGTCTTGTCTATCTCAGCTGATGCAACAGTTGGAGCTCTGAGAGCAGGTGCATCAGTTGCATCAGTTGCAGCTACAGCAACTGTGGGCGCCTTGGTGGTGTATGTGCGGCTATAGTCCTCCAAAATACTGTTAATATAGTTACCTTAATTTAGTGTATAGACGTTATTCGTGTATAAAAACGTAGAATTGAGTTTAAGGACGTTGAATTGAGTATAATGACGTTGATGAAGTATAAAAGCGTTAATTTGGCATAAAAACGTTAATTGCGTGTAAATTTATATGTACGTCAAATCAGTATAAAAAGCTATTCGAGCATAGATACGTCAATTCAATATAAATGCGTTAAGTGAATGGATGTTAACTCAGTAAAAATATATTAATTAAGTATAAATACTATAATTAGGTATAAAAACATTAATTCAGAATAAATACATTCAGTATCAATAAATTAAAGCAATCAGAGCGATGACACAATAATCACATGACAGTTAAATTGAAAAAAAGACTAAATTCTACTTTTCAAGCATGCCCACAACACGCGAATATATGCAGACACAAATACACATCATTCGTTATTGACTATCATCTACCTTAAAATTTACAGACGATTTAGTTAATTTGTAATCTAATCTATTTTTAGTTATGCGTAGATTCCCATGCTTGTGGCATTGCAAAGTGATTCATGCAAAGTTTAAACAGCAGGAAAGCCGAGTGAAAAATATTGAAGAAAAGAGAAATATTATTTGGAATATTAGGGAAGCTCAGGGAAACAAGTACCAAAAAATATATCGACCATGAGACGGAATAGAAATAAAGGTGATGTTTTTACGTAAAATAAAGATGCTTTTCCATAAAATAAAAATAAGGTTTTTTCATAAAATAAAGATAAGGCTTTTCCATAAAATGAAGATGATGCTTTTTCATAAAATAAAGATAAGGCTTTTCCATAAAATAAAGATAATGCTTTTCCATAAAATAAAGATAAGGCTTTTCCATGAAATAAAGATAATGTTTTTTCATTGAATAACGATGATGTATTCCCATAAAATAACAAGAACATTTTTCACATAAACTAAGAATGTTTTTCTATTGATCAAAAAGAATGTTTCTCAACTATGTAATTATTATTATTACATACGAAAGCTTTAGCCTCCATTAACCACAACAAAGATGTTCCAAGAGAGGAAGGAGGAAGGAACCATTTAGTATGGAGTTGAGGGAACGCGGAATCTATGCACAAGGTGCACAGAAATAGTAAGCTGAGAAAGAAGTTCATGAAACAAGAAAAGTTGAAGAAGAAAGTTGTAGGAACTGAAAAACAGGACAGCAGTGAACCGAAAAAAGATGATCTGGTACAAAACAAAAACCTATTCTATTTCAACAAAAAGGAAGCCTACCTAACTTTTTACTCGGGCCCTCACATAGTCCCCCTGGGAGCGCTAATTCCCATAGAGACAACAGTTGTATCCCCCTGAGGGGTCTTAAAGGCCCAAGCCAAGAAATTATGCTGGGTTACACACAGTTCTCTAGAGGCACCACATTACTTACTACAGGATGCAGCAATCAATCCTGAATTTTTAGGCTTCCATGGCTTTCTCAAAAATTTAGGATTGACTGTCACATGTTGTATAATCCACAAAATTATGTTATTAGGCAGTGCTGCCAGTTTAGTCTTTCATTTTAGACTGAAATCTCCAAGTTTAAACCGATTTTCAAATAAAATTTGACTTCAAAAACTGCTCGTCATGTGATAATCATGACGCAAAATTTTTAACGAATTTAAACAACCAATCGAAATTCAACAAAGGAACATATGCAAAAAAACTTTGAAATTTTTATTCCAGTTTGAAGTAAAACTTTACAGATGAACTTAAAAGTTTACTGAACTTTCATCTAATATTCGGAAAGCCTCCTGAACTCTCAGCAGGGGCAATAAATATAGATAACGCATATATAAATAAAAGCAGATAATGCAATATACACTAGCTTATCGCCGCACACGGCAGCTGATAGCAGCAGGGAGCGCAGCAGCTAATTCCTGAGAGCTTAGCGTCATTTCGGCTTAGCCCTGTCGCTCTATGTTCCTGCTGATGCTCCTGCTGATGCTCCTGCTGATGTTCCTGCTGATGTTCCTGCTGATGCTCCTGCTGATGCTCCTGCTGATGTTCCTGCTGATGCTCCTGCTGATGCTCCTGCTGATGTTCCTGCTGATGTTCCTGCTGATGTTCCTGCTGATGCTCCTGCTGATGCTCCTGCTGATGTTCCTGCTGATGTTCCTGCTGATGTTCCTGCTGATGCTCCTGC
>JACJUY010003542.1:42759-58743 GCA_014220935.1 Platorchestia sp. MABIK
CCTGCTGATGCTCCTGCTGATGCTCCTGCTGATGCTCCTGCTGATGTTCCTGTTGATGTTCCTGTTGATGTTCCTGTTGATGTTCCTGTTGATGTTCCTGTTGATGTTCCTGTTGATGTTCCTGTTGATGTTCCTGTTGATATTCCTGTTGATATTCCTGTTGATATTCCTGTTGATATTCCTGTTGATATTCCTGTTGATATTCCTGTTGATATTCCTGTTTATATTCCTATTGATATTCCTTTTGATATTCCTTTTGATGTTGTCACAGATTAGATTAGATTATTAGTTAGTTTAAGCCTCCCTATCCGCAACAAAGGCGATTCAAAGAGAGGAAGGAGAAAGGCACCATCTATGATGTTGTCACACTGCCGCTTCCTGTTGATATTCCTGTTGAGGTTGACGTTGATGCCTTGTGTTAATATTCCTGTCGAGGTTGACATTGATGCTTTCTGTTAATATTCCTGTTGAGGTTATCACATTGACGCTTCCTGTTAATATTCCTGTTGAGGTTATAACATTGACGCTTCCTGTTGATATTCCTGTTGATGTTGTCACATTGATGCTTCCTGTTGATATTCCTGTTGATGTTGTCACATTGATGCTTCCTGTTGATATTCCTGTTGATGTTGTCACATTGATGCTTCCTGTTGATATTCCTCGAGATTGTTATGAGATTTGCACTTCCATTTGATATTGTTTTGTTAATACTCGTATTTTTCCTGTATTAAAATATTCCGAATCCTTAAAATATTTTTTAAAACAATATTTTTTCTCGCGCTTATGTCACTTGACAAAATTCCAGTTGCTGGTACAGTTCCTTCAGTTAAATTCGATTTGGTTGACAGTGATAGCAGGGATTTTTATTTAATTCACTTTAAAAACAATTTAATGTTTAATTCAAATGTTCAATAAAATTGGGCTGCCATGCTTCGTTAAATTAAATAAGCTAAATTAGTTTACCCGATTAGTACAATTAAAGCTTAAATATATAACAGTTAAATAGATATAACTCAATATTAATTTAATTAGATATGCTGCACTAACTCTAATTACACAAACAAATTGTCGTACGAACTTCATCCTTCATGTTTCAGGCGAAATTTACAAGAAAATAATGTAGATGAACGAAAAATAACGCGATTGAGAAATCAAAAATAACCTATTTGAGAAAGTCAAACCAACACAATTGAGAAAATAAACAATTGAGAAAATAAAAACAACATAATTGAGAAACCATGAACAACACAATTGAGGAAGCAAAAACAACACAATTGAGGAAGCAAAAACAACACAATTGAGGAAGCAAAAACGACACAATTGAGAAACCATAAACAACACAATAGAAAAAAAACAAAGGCAACTCAATTGAGGAAACCAAAACAACACAATTGAGGAAGCAAAACAACACAATAGAGAAAAAAGCAACTCAATTGAGGAAACAAAAACAACACAATTGAAGAAACAAAAACAACACAATAGAGAAAATAGGAACACAATTGAGGAAACAAAAACAACACAATTGAGAACGTAAGAATGATGCGGTTGAGAAAGCGAAAAAAAATTTGAAAACGCCAAAATAATAATTGAAGATCCAAAAACAATTAAAAACGCTTAAGCATCGGAATTGCGAACGCAAAACTAACACAATTGAGAAAACAAGAAACAGCACAATTGATAACGCAATAATAACGGAATTAACAACGTAAAAATAACGAAATTGAGGAAGCAAAAACAGCACAATTTATTTATAACGCAAAAAATACGGAATTGATACCTCAAAATAACGAAATTGAGGAAGCAAAAACAACGGAATTGATAACGCAAAAATAACACAATGATGAACTCAAAAACAACGAAATCGAATAAAGAATTAGATGAAATACTCGTGAGGCCGAGCAGCCACTCCAGCGCCAGTACCGCCATCCAACGGAAGAGCGCAGATAAGAAGCGTCAAATAATTTCGATGAACTGATAAGAGGCATTACAAGCGCGCAAAGAAGCCTCGTAAAAAATATGTATAATATCACAGTTAGTACTTTGCTTTATGCACTGTTTTTAAACAGTTTTGGTTTATTTCCATCAATCATTTAGTTTGTACCGATGTAATATTTAGAAAAGATGATAGGTGGTTTTTGAAATTTTATGTAAATCAAGACAACTGGCTTAGAAATCTAACCTAGACAACGAATAAAGACAACTAACTAAGATCACAAACCTAGACAACAGACTTAGAAATCTAACCTAGACAACGAATCAAGACAACTAAGATCACAAACCTAGACAACAGACTTAGAAATGCAACCTAGACAACGAATCAAGACAACTAACTAAGATCACAAACCTAGACAACAGACTTAGAAATGGAACCTAGACAACGAATAAAGACAACTAACTAAGATCACAAACCTAGACAACAGACTTAGAAATCTAACCTAGACAACAGACATAGAAATGCAACCTAGACAACGAATAAAGACAACTAACTAAGATCACAAACCTAGACAACAGGCTTAGAAATCTAACCTAGACAACGAAACAAGACAACTAACTAAGATCACAAACCTAGACAACAGGCTAAGAAATCTAACCTAGACAACGAATCAAGACAACTAACTAAGATCACAAACCTAGACAACAAACCTAGCCACAAAAATACAATCCACACCAGTCAAACTTTTATCCACCTCTTCCCCAGTCCCGGCCAAAAATCGTTTTAAAATCCCGTACGTTCTTTTACGTAATGAAAATTTTTCAGGCAAAAGATGACCTGCGCAAAACAACCGATACTATGATGCGGTTAGCCAAATTTGGTCTGCTTGCAAAGCTCACGTACTCGAGCGATAGCAGCTCGAGGACATTTTTACGAATGCAAAAAATATCACATCAGTAACCCGGGTAGTGGGGGGAGTGGACGGTACACATTCTGCATACACTCATTCATTATGTTAGAAATCACATCCTGGCAGTGAATCATTACATTGGAAACAAGAACCTCATCACACATTCATCACTTGGATTCACAACCCCAACATACACTCATTCATTCAGTCGGAAACCACTGCCTCAAAATACACTCATTCATAACGCAAGTTACATATATCTTCTACATGTACTCATTCATAACACTGGAAATTACACCTCGTTCACGCATCCATTCATCACGTTACACGTACGAACCCAACATTAACGCCGCATACTTTACAATTCTTACTCATTTGCATTCATCTCGTTGGAAGTTACACTTTCTACTCATAACGTTGGAAGTTAGAACCGAACATAAACACAGTAGATTATTAGATTATTAGTTAGTTTAAGCCTCCCTATCCTCAATAAATGAGATCCAAAGAGAGGAACGAAGAAGGCACCATTTAGTATGGAGTTAAGGGAACGTGGAATCTATGCAGAAAGGGCACAGAAACAGTAAGTGAGAAAGAAGTTCATGAAACAAGATCAAAGTTGAAGAAGAAAGTAGAAGGTGTTGAAAAAACAGGACAGCAGTGAACCGAAAAAAAGTTGGTCCGTAACGGAACAAAAACCTATGTTATTTTAACAAAAAGAAAGCCTACCTAACCTTTAGCTCGGGCCCTCACATTACCCCCCTGGGAGCGCTAAATCCCATAGATACAATAGTTGTATCCCCCTGAGGGGCATAAACACAGTAATCACGTTGAATGTGTAAGCCTCTAATGAGATAACTACACACAAGTAATGGCTCAGTAACAACCCTTATTTTGCGTTATTAGCGTGTACCAAGAATTTGATTTTTGCATTCCTTTAACGTTTAGCAAAAACTTGTTCTATGTTGTTCCTTATTCTTGAATTCTTGTATTATGATTAATCATGTTACTGATAAGATAAAATTCATGACTAAATCTGTCATGCTTGATTTCAAAACAACTGTGAACAAACCATTACCGAGAGACTTGAATTATGATAACTAACTTACTAACGTCTTGAAAAATATTTGAACTACACAGATTAATTCACAAACGTTCAAGAAAAAGGTTTAATTAATAGAAATTAAATTAATAACTAACTTTTCAGGGAATATTGGAAGAACGATAACTTATTTACACACGCTTATAAATTAGAATTACAATAATCAATTTAGAAATGCTCATAGATTAGGATTACAATGATTAATCTACAAACGCCCATAAAAACCATGAATAATTAATATACAAGCGGGAAAATTGAAACTGACAGAAAATTAAAATTTTCACAAATAGAAAATTAAAATAAAATAACCTACGTGAATAGATACATCTGAATTATATTAATAGATTTACAATGACTTATGAAAAGATTAGGATTGCAGAATTTATCTTCGTTCTCGGAAGGATCTAAAAATATTGATGGTTATTCTTGTAAAATGAAGTGGAAAGATTCGAACTATAGGATTTATTTTCATTTAAAGATGGATTTCAATTTAGATCATAATTCTAGGGAAATGAAATTTGCACCCTTATTAAACTCTAGCCAGGACTCGGACGTACGCTTTAAAAATCATATCAGGTGCAGGGAACTTCGAATAGAACGTTCGCGATATCATACGAGTCGAAGAACTAGTGGCGTAAATAATTAGTTTGACTATTTTTTATCTGTATAGAGCTGGAAACTCAAAAAAATATTATTTGATACCAGAATGTGGAAAAAATAAGTGAAGAATACTAGTCCAATAGAAAAAACTACGATTCCATCATGACTGCTCTGGTCATCGAAATACCGATGAGAAATGACGAAAAATTTGTCCTTAGAGGCCACAAGTCGAAATATTTCGTCCCTTTATCTTGCCCAAAACATCAATACAAAGACAATAGACACACGAAAATGCTGGCAATATGTTCAACTAAGTCCATAAAAAAATCAGTGTAAATTTGTCGAGATTAGGTTAAAGAGGAAAGTTTAAGCCTCCTTAAACCTTAACAAAGGTGTTCCAAAAAGAGGAAGAAAGAAGGCACCGTTTCAAAAGGCGCCAAGGAAACGCAGAATCTCTACACAAGGTGAATGCTGGCACAAAAGCCTCTTCACACAGACAAAAAGTTAAGAAAGAACTCCACAAAACAAGACAAAAATGCAAGAAAAAGCAGGCACTGGAAAACAGGACCAGTGAATCGAAAAAAATTATACTAAACCAAAAATCCAATTTAACAAAAAGAAGGCCTTCCCATACTTCAGCTCGGGAAGACAAAATTAGACTAAAAAAGTGGTAGGCACTGGAAAACAAGACAGCAGTGAACCGAAAAAATAAAGATGGTTGAAAACTAAAAAAACGTACTCTAGTTCAAGGTAAAGAAAACCTACCCAACCTTCATCTCGGGACCTCTTTTTTACCTAAAACCTCACATGGGTATTACGATACCCCCGTGTGTGCATCAACCAAGGATCCTTACTTCAAGATATTTTGAAACCTATGATGCCTTTTGTATCATATTTTGAGAACCAATGGTGTCTTTTGCATCATCTTAATTGGAAATAAACTGTTTCTTTTTTTTTCTTTACTCCACGGGAGTGCTAATTTAACCCGCTAGCACCGGTGGAGAGCAGAGCTGCTATCAGCAGCGGTGGAGATACGGCCGAGCGTATCACTGCTACGGCCGTCAGCTGCAGCGTCGGGCATGTCCGCATTCCCTGCTCCAATGTCAGCGCATTGAATTGGGGTGGCGACTCGTACAATATCTGCGTCTGTGTCTTGTGTGGCTGCTCATACAATGTCTATGCATGTGTTTTGTGTGGCTGCTCATGCAATGTCTATGCATGAGTTTTGTGTGGCTGCTCATACAATGTCTATGCATGTGTTTTGTGGGGCTGGTCATGCAATGTCTACGTGTGTGTTTTGTGTGGCTGCTCAAACAATTTTCATTATGGCTGTTACTCTCCGGAGTACGATGTTCACTGTAGTATTTCGTATGATGAAAAATTTCAGCAGATAACCTGTGTTTGGCTACAATTGACGTCTCTCCTGACATTTTAAAAACTGGAAATTTAGTCCACCCTGTCAGTCATGTCTCTGATTAGATTAGATTATTAGTTAGTTTAATCCTCCCTATCCTCAAATGAGGTCCAAAGAGATTAGATTAGATTATTAGTTAGTTTAAGCCTCCCTATCCGCAACAAAGGCGATCCAAAGAGAGGAAGGAAGAAGGCACCATTTAGTATAGAGTTAAGGGAACGCGGAATCCATGCAGAAAGGGCATAGAAACAGTAAGATAAGAAAGAAGTTCATGAAACAAGATCAAAGTTGAAGAAGAAAGTAGTAGGTGCTGAAAAACAGGACAGCAGTGAACCGAATAAAGGTGGTCCTTAACAGAACAAAAACATTTTATTTCAACAAAAAGAAGGCCTACCTAACTCTCAGCTCGGGCCCTCACATTTTACCCTTGGGAGTGCTAATTCCCATAGACACAATAATTGTATCCCCCTGAGGGGAGGTCCAAAGCGAGGAAGGAAGAAGGCATCATTTAGGATGGAGTTAAGGGAACGTGGAATCTATGCAGAAAGGGCATAGAAACAGTAAGATGAGAAAGAAGTTCATGAAACAAGATCAAAGTTGAAGAAGAAAGTAGTAGGTGTTGAAAAAACAGGACAGCAGTGAACCGAAAAAAAGTTGGTCCGTAACAGAACAAAAACCTATGTTATTTAAAAAAAAAGAAAGCCTACCTAACCTTTAGCTCGGGCCCTCACATTGTCTCCCTGTGAGCGCTCATTCCCATAGATAAAATAGTTGTATTCCCCTGAGGGGGTCGTGTATCTGATGATGTTAGACTGCACATTCAATAGCAAAATAACTGAGTAGCAATGAAGTTGATTTCTGGAATTGAAAGAAATAAGAGGTGCATCTACAAATGCAAAATGTAATTCAGTGTTTCAATTCTTATGTTACGAAGCGATTTTCACTTTTTTTTCATTCGCTTCCATGTTTGTAAAATTGAACATTCAAAGAATGGAGTGTTCCACGTTAGAGGAAATTTTCACTTTTTTCTATTTGTTCTGTGCGTTTATTGGGAAAATAATGTGCACGATTTTATCTACAATTATATTTGACTGCCGGCGATGAATCCATGCATGAAAAATCAAGATATTGACCATGGTATAAGAAAATCAAAATCAGTAACGAGTAACCCTGTTTCGTTGAAGATAATTCCTCTAAGATTTTCACCCAAAGCCTCAGAACATCGTTTCAAAAACCTGCGTTCGGACAACATTGGTGATTTCTGAATTTTTCCTCTCTGCGTCGCAGGAAGCAAGGGAATGTTTTGGAGACCTTGTCAGTTGAGAAACTGAGTTCAACATTCCAGTCCCAATAACTGAGCTTGACTGGCTAAAATTTTTGGTTTCCGCATCACGCATTTCCAGGGGAAGCGTGAACTGAGAAGATAGGTCAATATTTTGGGATTTTATTGTACCGTGAGAACAAATCAAAGTCTCTTGAGCTACCAGGAATGAATTTTCAGATTCAGGTCCTTGCCTGTGATTTGGCACGCGGTAATCGCACGTAACGGACCTCAACGTATCTGAAGAACCTAGCATTGTGTTTGGGTCGGTTTCTCTGATACCAGATTTGCGACTACGGTTTAATGATCTACTAGAACCTGTGCGACGGGGGGAATTTTCTAGTTCTACGTTTGGGTCGGTATCTTGGATACCAGGTTTACGACTACGGTTGAATGATCCACTAGAACCTGTACGACGGGGGGAATAATCAAGTTCTACGCTTGGGTCGGTATCTTGGATACCAGATTTACGACTACGGTTGAAGGATCTACGTTGAGAAGAAGGTAGTTCTTCGTTTGGGTCGGTATCTTGGATACCAGATTTACGACTGCGGTTGAATGACCTACGTTGGGAAGAAGGGCAAAAACCTGTACGACGCGGGGAATAGACCGCTACGGACACTACAGGGGCAGGTAGCCGTAAGCTGCCCTCCCGCCTCAACCCATCCAGATACGGCAGGTGGTCGTACTCGAGGTTGTGTGGAGTGGACGGAGAGTGGGGAGAAATAAAAGTTGAAGAGTCGGGAAGAGGAGGTGAAGAGTCGGGAAAAGGAGGTAAAGAGTCGGGAAGAGGAGGTAAAGAGTCGGGAAGAGGAGGTAAAGAGTCGGGAAGAGGAGGTGAAGAGTCGGGAAGAGGAGGTGAAGATTCGGGAAGAGGAGGTGAAGATTCGGGAAGAGGAGGTGAAGATTCGGGAAGAGGAGGTGAAGATTCGGGAAGAGATGGGGGAGAATTATGAACCGGAGGTGGAGAGTTACGAACAGAAGAAAAAGAATTGGAAGGACAAGGTGAGGAGCCATTGTACGAATGCAGAGAATCCCGCGTAGACGGACAACCAAGCAATACAGAATTGTTTTCCTGCTTTCTAAACCGATCGTAAAAGTCATCAGTGACAGCTACAGGAATATTACTTGAATCTTTCATCAAAACCTTTGCTGGCTCTTCGAGTTCACCACAAAAATTTTGATGCAAATTTGTTCTTTTGCAGCATAATTCAGGACTGAGAGAAGACGACTTATGATCTGTGCCACATTTGCTTGGTTCCTTCATCTGCTCTCGTATTTTTGTGTAGCTGTTCCTTAAAACGTTCTGTCCTGCTGGCGTTCTTTCTTCGTCGTGGAAACCCGAGTCCCTGCAAGCTCTATCAGACCCGAAACTGTCCTTATTAGACACCACACTGTCCTTTTCGAAAGCTTTATTAGACCCTACACTGAACATATTAGACCCCACAATGTCCATATTAGACCCCACATTGTCCATATCAGACCCCACGCTGTCCATATAGAGCGGATTGACACAAAAATCTCTACTGACAATCCCTCTCTGTGACAGCCTCAAACTGTTACGCTGGATGACAGACCGCTCAAGATAAGTAACCAAAGCGGCATTCTCTGCTGACAGTGGGATAATCTCTGCTGACGGTGGAATAATCTCTGATGACAGTGGAACGGTTTCTACGGACGGTGAACTGATCTTGTCTATAAAGTGAATTATATTTCCATCGCCCTCGTCACTTGCATTAGAACAGGATGGGTCCGTGACATTACACCCGATACTGCTGGCTGCAAGTGAAAGCGCTCCTTGGTTCATGGAGACATTATTCGAAGGATCAGCCGAGGTCTCTTTTGGATTCGTGCTGTTCTGTTTACCTGAGTGTATATCGTTGGCAGCAGATCGATCCAATTTTGTCTGAACGATCAAATTTTCCTGTTTTCTATCAATTTTTCTCATCGCGGGTGTGTTGTTTGGGCTTCCAATGCTCAAAAGAAGATAAAGGCTTTTCGAGTCGAGAATTCCACTGTTGTGGGCTTGGGGAAACGAGTTCGGAATGACGGTGGTTCTTTCGTTTCGGATATCTTCCACAGAGTCTTTTAAGGTCTTCAAACCATCTCCATTGTTACTAAGCTCCAAGCACTCGTTTTTGGTAAGATTCGGACCACCAAAAACGTCGTTTACAACTTTCACAGGATCTTGATTATCACTAACGCGTAAATTCGTATTACTAAACAGGCCGATTTTACTAGATGTCAGCCCAAAGTCATCATTCCTTTCATTCGACTGGTTTAAATATTCTTTCTTCTCCTTACCAAGATCTTTACGATCCTTCTCACTAATTTTACGATCTTTTACACGACTTTTACGACCCTTCATGCCATCAACAAAAGACCCAAAAGAGCTACAATTAATTTGGTTTTGGGGGTCCATCGACTTACAATTGTACAAAAGACAGTCATTACGTGCATTTTTTTCGATGTTGCCATGAGCTAAGGTGACGTTAGTTACACCACCGGAGTTTGAACTCGAAAAGTTAAAGTTAGTGTTAGAGTTAGTACTAGTATTAGAGTTAGTGTTGGTATTAGAGTTGGTGCTAAAGTTAGTGTTAGCATTAGAGTTAGTGCTAGAGTTAGTGTTAGAGACGGGAGAATGAGTAGGAAAAGTCGATGAAACAGCAGGTTTCTTACAAAAAGAATGTGAAATACTGGCACCACATGCACCGGTAATAGAGCGTCTGTCAGGAGTGACAGACGGAGACGGAAGGCACTGACAGAAGGAAGCAGTCACCGCATGCCCAGAAGAAGCACCGCATGCGTCAACAAACGTCATGCCGTCACAAGGCACCTCGTTTTCTGGATGCGTCGTGGAGGACGTAGCTGTTGATACGTCGTTGTGGCCAGGTACATCGCTCTCCCTGGCGACGTTCTTGTGTTCGTTCCCCAGCCAAAACGACGTTTCCTTCGCCGACGCCGCCCCGGCGACGTAATAATCTCGTCTGTAACGCGTCAGGTCGCGACTGCTTGCAACGTCGACGTCGTCGACGTCTTCGCCGACGCTCGGCCCGTTCGCCTGCGTCTTTTCAGCGTCCGTCATTTCTCTGGGAAGATAAAGTTGGAGAAAAGTTGTTCAAAATAATTCAATTAAGAAAAACTCGTTAGTGTAAAAAAGTTTCGTGTGGAAAGAAAGAATTACGGCAAGTTTAAACGAGTGTATTTTGATTCATAGGTGAGAAAAAAAAAATCATTTTATTAACTTAATGAGAGGAAAACTTTCTCAAACATAAAAATTCATTTTTCTTGGAAATTTTCACGCATAAACTTGAAAACAGTAATAGGAAAAAAGTGAACAAACATATGCAAATTTGAAAACTGTAATAAGAAACGGAAGATCCATTTAACCCACTTCAATATTGGCAGAATGCTTCCCAGAACGCAGCTCTCGAAGGGATCATAGAAAACGGAGAAGACGGAAGGAGGGCCTTAAAAGTTAGAACAGGAACTGTTCTATTTACTGAGCTTCTACTTTTCTTCCCCACATCCTTTCCTTAGGCTAAGGATTTTGTTACTATATAAACTATTTGTTCAACTATTTTAAAAACCATTAAACTATTATGAACAGTTTCTACGACCCCATTGTAATTACGGATTTATCAACATACATGTTTCCTTTCAAGATGTTGATATTAGGAGGGTAACGAAGGGTTGAAACCGAAATCGTAGGTATAAGATGTCGCTTGCGATAAGGGTTATTGAAAAAATTATTATTTTCATGCAACCTCTGAAATATATAGTCTAGCTTAGTAATAAATTCGTAATATATTAATGAATTAGTATGAAAATATAGAACATAAATAACGCATTAACGAAAATATGAAGTTCGTAAACCATTTGAATTATAGCTGACTTGATCACGCGTTATCATGTGTACCGGTATCACACGCATCATGTGTACCGGTATCACACGGTATCATGCATACCGGTATTACACGGTATCATGCATACCGGTATTACACGGTATCATGCATACCGGTATTACACGGTATCATGCATACCGGTATTACACGGTATCATGCATACCGGTATCACACGGTATCATGCATACCGGTATTACACGGCATCATGCATACCGGTCTCACACGGTATCATGCATACCGGTATTACACGGTATCATGCATACCGGTATCACACGGTATCATGCATACCGGTATTACACGGCATCATGCATACCGGTCTCACACGGTATCATGCATACCGGTATCACACGGTATCATGCATACCGGTCTCACACGGTATCATGCATACCTGTATCATGCGTACCGGTATCACACAGCATTAAATTCTTGCTACAAAACTATTTTCACTCATATTTCATTCGCTTACATAATTGCACCTGAATATGCGCGATGGAAGCATCCCTTTGAACATGTTCCCAAGAACTAAAACATGATGAAAATGCATGAAAGGGACTGGACTGCACCTGAACATGAACAATGAATGCATCCTTAAGAACATGTTTCAAAAAAACATCCCTCTCAACATGTTCCAAAAAAACATTCCCCTCAACATGTTGCAAAAAAAACATCCCTCTCAACATGTTGCAAAAAAAAACATCCCTCTCAACATGTTGCAAAAAAAAACATCCCTCTCAACATGTTCTAAAAAAAACATCTCCAAGGACATACCTCCAAAACAAAAACATGTTGAAAATGCACAAAAGTGCCTGTATTGCAGGCGAACATGCGCACTGCACACGGAGGTGCAGCGACCGGCGGGTCGTGGCTTATCTAATCAGCGAGTCAAGAATGTCCCCGACGAGATAAGGGCTGCTGGCGGCCGCGGCATTCCGTGAGATTGAGGCCATAAATGGCAGATTTACGTGGGATTCCGTGAGATTGAGGCCATAAATGGCAGATTTACGTGGGATTCCGTGAGATTGTGGCCATAAATGGCAGATTTACGTGGGATTCAGTGAGATTGTGGCCATAAATAGCAGATTTACGTGAGATTCCGTGAGATTGAGGCCATAAATGGCAGATTTACGGGTGATTCCGTGAGATTGAGGCCATAAATGGCAGATTTACAAGGGATTCCGTGAGATTGAGGCCATAAATGGCAGATTTACGAGGGATTCCGTGAGATTGTGGCCATAAATGGCAGATTTACGTGGGATTCCATGAGATTGAGGCCATGAATGGCAGATTTACGTGAGATTCCGTGAGATTGTGGCCATAAATGGCAAATTTACCTGGGATTCCGTGAGATTGTGGCCATAAATGGCAGATTTACGTGGGATTCCGTGAGATTGCGGCCATAAATGGCAGATTTACAGAGCATGGAATAGCAGGAAGGTCAATAAAGGCACTAAGAAGCATAAAGATGAGAGGCACAAATGTGAGGGTTAAAACAAGCATGCTATTCTGCGATTATTCTACCCGCACTCAACCCACCTGCAAGGAGGCTGAGGCGGGGGGTGGGAGGCGAGGCGGGATGCGAGGCGGTGGGGGGAGTAGGGGTTGTCGGGGAGGGGCGGCGCCTCCCGCCACTTGCGGTGCTCCCGTTCCGCTATCGTCCCTGACACATTGGTTCACTTCATTAATTCAAAATTGTAATTTTGTTACTTTTCAATTATGCCGTATCATTTCATTTTATTATTTTGCCCAAATTGTAATTGTGTCACCTTTCAATTATGCTTTATTATTTTACTTCATTAGAGCATTTGATACTTAACAAACGGGCAAAATAATGGAAACACGCTAAGCAGTTTGGAATCACGATCTTTGAACATGTTATATACAATCAAATAGTGAAATATTTTATTGTTTTATCGTTTTTTATTATAGCTAGTAGATATTTTGTTTAAATAAACTATTTTTTTTACCGATATATAAATAAAAAATTTAGTAATAACCTTATAAAAATTGCAGACCTCTCTGACTTTCATAAAAGCCAAATTGTTGGTGCTCGTATGGCAGGTGCTAGTCTAACAGAAACTGCCCGAATGCTTTACGTTTCAAGAGGTGCTGTTTCAGAAGTAATGACTGCCTTTGAAAGAGAAGGAAAAACGTCCTCAGCGAAGCACAGGTCTGGCCGAAAGTCAAAGTTGTCTGAGACAGACAGTCTGACCCTAAATCGAATTGTTAGAGAAGGTCGCAGGACCACAGGCTCTTAGAATCACTGCAGACCTCAATAAAAAAAATACAAAACCCAGTTTCCACAAAAACTGTTCGTCAGGAGTTGCACAAACCTGGATCCTACGGAAAAGCTGCAATCAGAAAACCTTTGCTCTCGTAGACAAATGTTTCAAAGCGCTTAGAGTGGTGTATAAACTACCAGAATTGGTCCGTCGAGCAGTGGAAAAATGTGATTTTCTCTGACGAATCATCATTGACCTTATTTCCGACCTCCGGCCGAGTGTATGTTTGGAGACAGCCGAAAGAGGTCTTTAATACAGACTGCCTTCTCCCAACCGTAAAACATGGCGGGGGGTTCTGTGATGATCTGGGGTGCTATTAATTGGAAATCTGCCTGGCCAATGGTTTCCCTTCATGGATAAATCAACAGCCAAGACTATTTAGGAATCTTGGGTGACCAAGTTCATCTTCTGGTTCAAGCATTTCTTTTGGAGGGGAACGCCATCTTTCTAGATGATAACGCCCCAATCCACACAGCTAGAGTTGTTAGAGGATGTCACTAGGATCATTCTAATGAAGTTGAGCATCTCATCTGCCCACCACAATCCCCAGACGTCAACATTATTGATTATCTATGATCGGTTTTCGATATTCAAGCAAGAAGTCGATTTCCGCCGCTATCTTCTCTAAAAGAACAGGAGGGTGTTTTAACTGAAGAATAGGCTAAAGTTCCTTTGGAAACAAATCACAATTTGCATGAATCAATACCTCGGAGAATTGAGGCTGTAATTGGCTGAAAAGGAAGACCTACACAATATTAAAATTCATGAATTTTGTTGATTTTCCAAAGTGTTACCATTATTTTGTCCTACCCCTATACTTCCCAAACATGAAAACTTCTGTAGTTAACCCATTTTCGGCCAACGTCCTTTGTATAGGACACTAAGGAAAAAATCCCATCATTCTTACATTCTAAATGCTTCGATGAATAGTTCACACAGTCCTGGGTTTCATGAATGATAAGTTAAGGGAAATCATCATATTTCGTTCTAAAACAAAACAATTTGGTCCTTAATGGTTTAATTCGTGCAGAACTCACCGGGCATGGGACTTGAGATGAAAATGGACGATTCATTTACATCCAAATCTTGCTGCTGCTCATCTTGCTCCAACAGTTGTCCTTGTTGCAACTGCTGAGTGCTGCAGCTGCTGCGACCAGTCTTGGAGCGAGCAGCAGAGCTCAATTCAGTAGAAGACTGTGCGAAAAGTTATTATAATTATTCTCTAAATATCTTTATTTATAGTTAATTAATCAGTGGATTATTTATCCTTGGATAATTTATTTTTCATTTGATTATTTATTTATCATTGGATTATTTATTTATCATTCGATTATTTATTTATCATTGGATTATTTATTTATCATTCGATTATTAATTTATCGCTGGATTATTTATTTATCATTGGATTATTACCACCAAGTTGCGTACTGGTTTTCCAGCTTTTTATTTGAAGAACTAAGTAAATGCGTTACATTACGGTTAGATGAGTTAACATGAACCTCCCTTTACAACTCCGATGGTGTTCACAAGAGAGGAACGGATCATTTAGTACGGAAAGGGGAATCTAAGCATAAAGTGCGTTCCCACAACAGATTCCTGCTCGTAGAAACAGTGAATTGAGAATAGGTTTATCAAATAAGATTGAAGATGAAGAAAAAAGTAATAGGCGGTGGAAAACAGGACAATAGTGACCCGAAAAAAAATGGTGTGTAACATTACAATGAACTTATTCTGTTTCTACAAAAGGACCTATTCTGTTTCTGCAAAAAGATCTATTCTGTTTCTACAAAAAGACCTATTCTGTTTCTACGAAAAGACCAATTCTGCTTCAGCAAACCTATTCGATTTCAACACAAGGAAGGCTTGCCTAACCTTGAGCTCGGGACCGCTCAGCAAAGGAATCTCAAAATTTGCAAAATACAATGATGGTTTTGACAATCAACAACCGCAATGTAAGAAGACATACATTTCTCACCGTAAGATATATTCAGTGTAAAATCAGTGCTAAATCTGACCATTAAAGAAAAATCGCAAAGTTTCAAGAAATCAATCTTCGAAATCATTGTGTCAACTATTTTCAAAATGGCTATTTTCAAAATTGCTTACTATGTACAGTGACCTTTAAATCTGAGTTGAAAATTGAATTTCAGTTTAATTAAAACCTCGCCTCTTCATGTCAGCTATATTCAAAATTGCTTACTACAATGAACTACAAATTTGAATAGAATCTCGGACTTCAGTTTAACCCACTGGGGTTGGGACCTCACCTCTGTCTCCTGGCGGGGGCGCTGCAGGGGGAGGTGCGGGTGGGTGCTGACGCCGTCCCACACGGTGGTGACGCGCCCCTCGCAGCTCACCGCCGTTGCCGCCACGAGACCCACCACGGACTCGACGGTGGCGGCGTCTAAGCGCAGCACCCACGACCCGTACTGGTCGCTCTCTGGCGGGCCGAGCCAGAGTCAAAAAGTTGCCATACAACTCTAATATTTTGAGTTGCCCTAAAATTTGAAGTTGCCTTAATAT
>JACJUY010003542.1:74092-84618 GCA_014220935.1 Platorchestia sp. MABIK
GTAAATTGCACTCACGGGGATGTCAAGAAGTGGTTAAATTTCACTCACGGGGACCTCAAGAAATGGGCCAATTTCACTCACGGGGATGTCAAGAAGTGGTTAAATTTCACTCACGGGGATCTCAAGAAATAGATGCATTTCACCTAAAATATTTTTCTCAATGAAACTAGCGACCATATTTCACTACAGCTTTAAATGAACTGCGAGTTGAATCTAAGAAGTGCTTCAAAAAACATTTTGTCTTTTAAACTGGTCACCGTATTTCAGTACGGTCTACAGAATAATCCAAAGTCGATATTTATTCTGACGGCTCATAAATGAAAATTGTTAATGAAAACTAGTCGCTATGAACGTGTTAATAATTGACGACTGCAACAATTATTATAATAATTTACATGTAATTTTTAAAATTAAACAAATTTAGAATGGTGCAATCGTTTTTTTTTTTATTTTAAAATTCAACAATTAAACAATTTTAATAACTATATAATTAATGGCAATATAATTATTGTATAATATTGCAATAATTTTATATAAACAACATTGTGTTTAATATTAACAACGGTTCTAAATTGGTCCCATGGACATCAGAAAAAATTTAAATGGAAGTGCTCCAGCAACTGATTACCCTCTGGAGTCGGAGTCGGAGGAGGGGGGGAGGGGGGAGTGGGACCCCCGAAGGGGGGTGCAGCAGGCGCGGTGGGGAGGCGTCTGGGCACTGCCTGGGGGGATACTATAATTATTTTCTCTCATAAAAATAAGAAATTATTCAAAATATAATACTTAGATTAGATGTCATTTACAGCCTCCTTAACCGTAATAGATTAGATATTCCTTTAAGCCTCTCTTACCGTAACAAAGGCATTCCAAAGAGAAGAAGGAGGAATGCACAACTTAATATGGAGTTAACAGAACGCGGAATCTATGCACAAGGAGTGTTCTCACACAAGATACCCTAGATACCTTCCTAAGTTGAAAAATACGTAAAGTTATGAAACAAGACAAAACTTCAAGAAAAAAGTCAATGTTAATGAAAAACAAGACAGCAGTGAACTGAAAAAAAACTCTTTGACAAAACAAAAAACATGTTTTATTACAACAAAAAGAAAGCCTACCTAACTTTCAGCTCGGAACCTCACATTTTCCCCTTCGCGCTGCTAATTCCCACAGAGACAATAGCACTCACACTCAGCTCATTGAACAAAAACTTACATCAAATGTAAAAACATTATTCAACGGGTGAACATATCTTGTACGTAAAATCTTAACAAACAAGCTGTTCATCCCACAACACACAGGCGATTTATCCCACCTGACAGCCCGCTGTCAGTGTCTGTATTACCGGTGTCCATACATCGATCTTGCGAACACTTTTCCAGCACCTGTGTTGGAAAAAGACGTGTGTACTAGGACACTTCGTATTGATACATATGTGTACAACAGGTGTATTGCTCATGTACGTATAAATTTGTATAAATGTGTAGCATTTCAATTATTTCACTACCTTTTTCTAAATAAATTTCAAAACACAAATTGAAATTTTAACTCGCTGTTTTATTTTGCATGCCTCTCAGAAAGGATCAAGATAAATTCGAGCGCTAAATTCTTTTTTTCAATTCTACTACTTGTGACCTCACCTGACCAACCTTGCAACCGCGTGAACGTATTAAAGCTGATTTTTAGCTTATTCATTCACGATAAACATGTACAGCAGTAATGCTGTTGCCTTGAAAATCAGGCAATTTTTGTAGCACACGGTATCAATAACTTAAAAAGATGTATCATTTGAATATATGTGAGAAAAAACGATTAGCAAACGGTAAGGGAATGTTGGCCGATTTTAAATCGTTTTCTGACAGGTGCACCTAAGTGAGAGGCAGTAATACTGAAAACAAAAATTTGGCACAGCGAATATCCTCTGAAGGTAAAAAGGAAGAATATGATGTAGTTGAGACCACACCATAGTCCCCATAACTGCCGAGTCTCCCAAAATGAAAAAATAACTTTACAATTCGATTCCCATTGGTTACTCAGAAATCAGAGTATGAAGGATGTTTTATTTCACCAATGATGATGAATATAATGTGTGCTTCCGAGTACACTGCAATTCACGCCAGTATGTAATGACGGTTGCCTCCGATTTAACCTGCACCAACTCTAGCCCTAGGGGCACTTGAGGAATCAAAGCTAGGATATTTTTTGCAAGACGACAAAAAAACAGTGGGTTTGCAATGCGGGGCTCGAACCGGCGACGCTCTGAAATATAAACGGACACTCTAACCACTAAAACGAAGGGACCACAAATTTGCCAAAACGGTTGTGTTAGGCGCTCTGACTGTAAAGATGTCGAGTTCAGAACTCAGGTCCAACAGACAGCGGATAGTGATCATAGATTCTCCAATATTGGCCAGAAAAACCAAGATAGATAACAATCCTATCAAGTAAACCAGTACTGCGGATTTTGAGGTTTAATTTCCCTAAATTTACTTTCTCAAAAAGCACAATTCCCTGCGCAGAAGACAGAAAGCGACAAATTTCACACCCTAACTCGAAAAATGGAAGAAAAAATTCAATATTATCAATTTGCGTTTGAGTCCACCACTGCACTGACCCTGCCCTGCACTGCACTGACCCTGCCCAGCACTGCACTGACCCTGCCCAGCACTGCACTGACCCTGCCCAGCACTGCACTGACCCTGCCCAGCACTGCAGTGGCGAGTAAGTCTTCGTACTCCTGAGAAGAGTAGCGCGAAGTGTCCAGCGTGTGAGCTTTGTCTTCTGTGCTGCTGGTCTTGCTGGCGTGCTGGGGGTGGAAAAGCATCAAGGTTAGATAAGGTTGGATAAGGTCAAGGCATTCCAAATAAAGGAAGGAGGAAGGCGCCATTTAGTATGGAGTTGATTAAACGTGGAATCTATTAGATTATATTAGATGTTAGTTTTAAGCCTCCCTAACCGCAACATAGGCGATCCAAAGAGAGGAAGGAGGAAGGCACCATTTAGTATGGAGTTAATTAAACGCGGAGTCTATTATATTATATTAGGTTATATTATATGTTAGATTTAAGCCTCCCTAACCGCAACAAAGGCGTTCCAAAGAGAGGAAGGAGGAAGGTGCCATTTAGTGTGGAGTTAAGAGGATGCGGAATCTGCGTATAAGGTGACTAGCAGCAGGAAATTGAGAAAAAGTTCATGAAACAAGATAAAAGTTGAAGTTTAAAGTAGCAGGTCCTGAAAATCAGGACAGCAGTGAACCAAAAATGGTCTGTATCAAAACTAGAAAAGCTATTCTGTTTAAACAAAAAGAAGGCCTACCCAACCTTTAGCTCATGACCTCACATATTTCCCCTGGGAGTGCTAACTCCCATAGAGACAATAGACTAAGACAATAAAAGAGACAGCGAAGGCGTGGGAACTGAAAGAAGTAAAGTGGGCACAAAAGATTTAAGTCCCGAAGGCCTATCAATCACTGAGGTACCTAACAATATTCCCCTGGGGGCGCCAGTCTCAATAACATAGGATCGACAAACCTAACCAACCTAAGCCTATTGCCTATCTTTTGCCAACTGAGGGGACTTGACAGTATCTCCCCTGGGGGATCCTCAACCACAATAAACTCCATTTCTCCCTCAAATCGACCATCTTATACGGGCATTCACTCTCATATTTGTTCAACTATCTGTTGACATTCACCGTTTCAACTATCTGTTGACATTCACCGTTTCTTGACTCAAGTCGCCTTAAACACTTTAATTAATTTCACACGTTGGGGCTGATTTAATTAATATTTTTTAATTCAATTAATTATTTTAATTAATTTTAATAGATTTCAGTAATTTCACGCATTGGGGTTGGTTTAATTAATTTAACTTAGTTTAATTAATTTAGTTCAATTAATTTTAATAGATTTAATTAATTTCACACGTGGGGACTGATTTAATTAATTTAATTTAGTTCAATTAATTTAATTTAAATAATTTTAATAGATTTAAATAATGTCCCACGTTGGGATTGATTAAATTAATTTGATTTCATTAATTCATTTTAATTAATTTAATTTGATTTCATTAATTCATTTTAATTAATTTAATTTGATTTCATTAATTCATTTTAATTAATTTAATTTGATTTAATTAATTCATTTTAATTAATTTTAACAGATTTAATTAATTTCACACATTGACTGCATATTGGGGCACAGGAGTACCACTACGTAAATTACTCATCAGCGTATCTGTGTGAATGAACATCTCAATTATTTCACCACCTTTTTTAGAAGATTTAATTAAGCAGACGAGGTAAAATAGCATCATGCTATTACATCATCAAACTTTTTAGAAAGGAAACCATTTTTTTCGAGCAGGTAAGTCGTTTTTTAAGCTTTACTGCCTTAAACATTAGCTTTCATGACATGCCGGAGGCCGCCATTTGCCGTTAATAACATCTATAATATAACAACGTGTTAATAATAAAGTGTGAATAATAACATTAGTATATTATAATATTTATTATAATAATAAAATTAATCAATTTTAAAACCATAATGTTTTATTATTAATTTCAAAATCTCGGCTCACACGTGCATAGAATGGATATCTACCTGCAGAGCCGTGGGCGCCATTGCAGGGCCGTGCAGGTGAGGGGGTGCGGCTCTGCACGAAATTGGCGGTCCGGTCTCAGTTGCGGTTGTAGATATAGTGACTGATGTGGATGCGGTTGCGGACGTAGTTGCGGATGCAGCTGCGGATGCGGATGCGGATGCGAGGATGGCGGTAAGAAGGCTCTGCAGCTGGCAGTGGCGTGTGAGGGGCAGATCTTCTGGACACGCCTCTACACCTGCACAGCGTGTGGTGGTGTGTTGATACTCTCCTGACACACGCTCCATTCACACGCTCCATACCTACGCTCCATACCTACGCTCCATATCTACGCTCCATTCATACGCTCCATTCATACGCTCCATTCATACGCTCCATTCATACGCTCCATTCATACGCTCCATTCAATGTCTTTTGAAGGGACCTAACAAAATTCCCCTGGGATGCCAGTCCACACAGCACAGGTAGATGAATTTAACTGACCCAAGCCTGTCGCCTACCGTCTAGTGCAGGGCTTCTCAGCCTTTGCATTGTGGTGTACCCCCTTAGCTTAATGGTGTATCTTTATGTATCCCCAGCGAAGTTAAGGGTTTAAGAAACCATAAAAATACACTTAATAATTATTCTATAAACTTATACGGTTGTATATAAATATATAGTTATATACTGCACATTTTTAACACATGGAGTTTGTTAAATGTTTAAATGTCCCCCGGTTGAGAAGCCCTGGTACAGTCCCTCAAAGGCTGGGCCGAGCTGGAGAAGAACTAAAGCAACAGTGTATTGATCACGATATACCGTGCTATTTATTGACCTATGCTTATAGACGTGGAAACTGAAGATTTTCCTTTTCTGAGAGTGATGAAACGTAGTTACAACACGTAGATGTGTGTACAGAACACACACACACACCCAAACAACACACACATGTACCCAAAATCTACAGAGAGACAACACTCGCAACACAATACACACACACGCTTATGCACATACCCATACACGCACGCGCACACGCCAATACGGAAATACAACACACACACACACACACCAAAACACACACACACACACCAAAACACACCAAAACACACACCCACCCAGGAGGGCAGAAGTGAGGCAGGAGGTGTAGGAGGCGATGCAGGTGGCCAGCTGTCGGTGGTGCTGCAGGAACACCTGCTCCTGCCAAGCGCCACCTGCACGCACGCGTGCTCCACTCAATTTGTGATGATTAATTAATCCCCTAATTTAAGTGAAAATTTCACAATCAAGTACTTAATTAACATTTTGATTAACAACTCCTGCAGTTAAGAACTTCGAAAACTTACTATCATTTTTGATTTCACGAAAATGACATGAATCAAATGAAATAAAATACACAAATAAATAAGTAAAATGAGATAGAATAAAATCAGCTTTACGGAAGAGGTTCTTTATATCTGCTATCACTGAAAACTCATCATTCATAGGCGTGCCATCAAACAAGCCTACCATTAAATACGGCCTACCATTAAATATGGCCTACCATTAAATACGGCCTACCATTAAATACGGCCTACCATTAAATACGGCTACCATTAAATACGGCTACCATTAAATACGGCTACCATTAAATACGGTTACCATTAAATACGGCTACCATTAAATACGGTTACCATTAAATACGGCCTACCATTAAATAAAGCTAAATGATAAAAATCAGATCTACTATAAAATAATCTACGAGTAAGCGAATTACATATATGTTCTCCGAATACCAAAATACAAAAGATTGTTCCTCGAACACAACACAGCGTGTGTGTACTGCACCACACAACACAGTGCGTTGCACCACAGCACCACCACACCACACAACACACTGTGTACATTACCACACCACACAACTCACACAAGACATAGGGCAGCTGTGTGGAGGCAGCACCACACAGGGGGCCCACAACGTTGGAGACGAGCAGCTCTGTGTGGCGCCGCACTTCCCCTTCTGGGGGACGAAGGATGAGTCAAAATTTAAATGAGTCAATATTTAAATGAGTCAATATTTAAATGAGTCAATATTTAAATGAGTCAATATTTAAATGAGTCAATATTTAAATGAGTCAATATTTAAATGAGTCAATATCTAAATGAGTCAATATTCAAATGAGTCAATATTCATACGAGTCAATATTTAAATGAGTCAATATTCATACGAGTCAATATTTAAATGAGTAAATATTCATATGAGTCAATATTTAAATGAGTCAATCTTCATATTGTGTGTGCATGAGAAGACTATTGCTGCGACCTATGCCAGACTAGGCCTATATGAACTCACCTATTTGAGAGAGTGGGCCAGTGAGTTGCCCGAGAGGTGGGCTACAGTGCCGGCACGCCTGCTGAGCACACCCTCCTGCTCTATACGGCCCACGCACCACCTGCAACATGTCTTGTTCAATCTTATCCAGTTATACCCTTGGTGTGTTTCTTGATTTACTAGTGTACAAGGCCCGTCAAAAATGACGAGATTCGATATCTTCCTCGAATAAATCCTCCAGATGTGGATGCCCAACATATATATCCATCCCAATAGTACCCGTGATAAAAAATATTCTTGTACTTGTGCAATTATTGAGAAATTCCTATCACAGATACATAATAATCCTTATGAGTGTGACAGAGAAATGGAAGAAACGGGCTCAAAACAAATAAACCAAGGGTTTTATTATGTAGTAGCAGGGCCCGTGGAAATTCCACGGAAAATGTCATCGTTCAGCTAGGTGGACCCGTGAAAAAATTCCGCCAACGTTACCTAACGTATCCTAACCTAACCAAACCTATCCGGATAAAACGTCAAACATATCAATGCACGCAAAGGCGATCTTTTAACGTTACACTGAGGAATTCGGTATCCATGATACCGCAAACTCAGACAAAAGCATAACGGATAGCAAACAAATTAATTTACAACATTCTACACCCTATGTTTCTGAAGAAGCGGACACCAAACACATATATATAAATGTGTAAATAAAAACACAACGGGTATTATTAGGTTAGATTGTAAAATTTAGTGTCAATCGAATGTCAACTGCATTGAAGGAAGAACTTATTGTGGATTAATAAAATTATTAAATTCAAATTACATGGTGGCGTTAATACAAAATGTTTTCTTGGGATGTACTTTTCTCAGTTTTTAATTTGAGTCCCAGTGAGGGTATAATTTAAGCTTTAGCCCTAGTGCTCCAAGTTAAAATAAACAGATAAAGGATAACATTTAGGCTTTACCCGTTCGTTCCATATTATAAAAAATAAATATGCTGTAAAATTTAGGCTTTAGCCCGCGTGGGGTGAGATTACCCCGCTGCAGGACGAGGAGCAGAAGGAGCCTCCGGCCCGGTGCGGACAGACGGTGCCGTGACACAAAGGGCGCGACCCTCCTGATGGGGAGGTCCTCTGAACACCGGCCGGAGAGGCGCTCTGGCTGCCGCCGGCGTCCTGGTGCCGAGTGTTGCGTCTGCAGCAGGGATGTGGAATGAAGAAGGCATGGAAAACATGGAATCAAGAATGAAAAAGAAGAAGATAAAATGATGGATAAAAAAGAACAAAAAATTATGAATAAAAAAGATTAACAAAGATAATGAATACAAAAATAAATGAATAAACGGAAGAACAACAAATATTGAAGAATAAAAACAATATATATAACGATAAAATAAACAAACAAAGAAGAAGAAAAACATACATCGAAGTATAAAAATAGAAGATAGACATCAATTGATGTATAAGAAAAGAAAAAATAAGTAAAATGTAGCATAAACCGTAAAGAATAAAAAATTACTCATAAACTAAAACCTACAGTTCGTCTTTTGAAGTGTCACAAAACTTAATAAAATTCCTGACGCGAACCTAAAAAATTTTGAGGTTGTGATGGCGCCAGTTTTGAGAACACTCAAATAAACAAAGAAATCAAACTCATTCAAAAAATAAAAATAAAAGGCGTTAGTAGCACTGCCACAAGTAAAAAATTCAATTTCAGGCATGAATTTGGAGAATATTAATGCTATCCATAATATTTAGGTTATAATATTAAGGCTATGACTAATATTTAGGTATTTAGATTGTAATATTAAGACAATTAAAAATGTCTAGATATTAGGAGTATAGAACTGAGACTACAAATAAAAGTTTAGGTTGTCCNTCACCACAGTGTACTGTCACCACAGTGTACTGTCACCACAGTGTACTGTCACCACAGTGTACTGTCTCCACAGTGTACTGTCACCACAGTGTACTGTCTCCACAGTGTACTGTCTCCACAGTGTACTGTCACCACAGTGTACTGTCACCACAGTGTACTGTCACCACAGTGTACTGTCACCACAGTATATATATACTGATACCGCAGTACACTGTGGGAAGAACGCGGATTTGGAACACAATTCATAACAAATCTTCGTATAAAAATTCTACATTGATGACTCAACATACTCGAAGCTGCGCGTTAAACTTTTCGGAAAGCCTTATTGAAAGCCTTGTACATGTGCCATATCAAAGAAAAACATGAGAAACTCAGCGAAGGTTGATTTTGCAGCGTTATAACTAATGTTCCAAGTACTTTACTTTCAATGGTGGATTTAGCAGTTTTATTAATTATGTAGTAAGTACTTTTGAATGGTGGATTTTTCAGCTTTATTAATTATGTTGCGAGTACTTTCGAACGAATTTTTTGTTCCTTTCATTGCCTACCATAATCTCGGGTTTACCTTGACATGAAATTTAGGCTCATGACAGTTTTATTTTACTTCATTTCACTGTATTTCCGTGTAACTGCCTCAACCACTTACTGGTCCTCGGGGCCAATCACAAGCTCAGAATCCTGGGCGTCCGAAATGAAGTAGCCAATCAGAGAACTGGACTTCGAGTTTGTGTTGCTGCTGCTGTTACTGTTGTTGTTGCTGCTGTTAGTGTTGTTGTTGCTGCTGTTATTGTTGTTGCTGCTGTTATTATTGTTGTTGCTGCTGCTGCTGCTACTGCTGCTGTTACTGTTGTTGTTGCTGCTGTTATTGTTGCTGTTGCTGCTGTTATTGTTGCTGCTGCTGCTGCTGCTGCTGTTATTGTTGCTGCTGCTGCTGCTGCTACTGCTGTTACTGCTGTTGTTGCTGCTGTTGTTGTTGTTGTTGCTGCTGTTATTGTTGATTCTGTTGCTGTTATTGTTGCTACTGCTGCTGTTATTGTTGCTGCTGCTGCTGCTGCTGTTATTGTTGCTGCTGCTGCTGCTGCTACTGCTGTTACTGCTGTTGTTGCTGCTGTTATTGTTGATGTTGCTGCTGTTATTGTTGATTCTGTTGCTGTTATTGTTGCTACTGCTGCTGTTATTGTTGCTGCTGCTGCTGCTGCTGTTATTGTTGTTACTGCTGCTGTTAGGGTTGTTGCTGCTATTATTGTGGTTGCTGCTGTAATTCTTGCAGGAACTGCTGGTGTTGAAGCCGACGTGTTTACCGATGGATCTGCAAACAAAAGCAATATGATAGATAAGCTGTAAAATGTTAATTATTGAAATGTAAACATTTCAACGCTAGCTACCAACGATATTTTTAAGAATACTAAACGTTTTTATGAATGCTACACATTTTCAGTAACGCCCATCATTTCTCCAACATCCAACATTTCCTCAAATTCCATCATTTCCTCAAAATCCTACATTCCCCCAACATTTTCATAATACCCAACATTTTTCCAACACCCAACACTTTTTCAACTGCCAAAATTTTCCCCCACTTATCATTCCCGCAACATTCCCCGCCGCCCCACATTTCCCACGCCCGCACCGCTAAGCGTACTTGACCTGAAGCATGGGGGAGCGCAGGGGGAAGAGGGGGGAGAAAGAGCAAAGGCGAAGAGGGTAGTAAAGGGGGAAAAGAGGGTAGAAGAGGGGAGTGAAGAGGGGAGTGAAGAGGG
>JACJUY010003543.1:13474-35031 GCA_014220935.1 Platorchestia sp. MABIK
AACGCCGTAAAATGCCATGCTAATCAGGAAGCTATAGTTTTCTTAATAGCATTTCGCAATACAATCTGGCATTCAAGCGGGAAAAAAAAGCCAATTAATACAGTCAAACGATTTGGAGATTTTATTGAACTGCTCGTGTATGTGTGATATGACCTGGAAGAAGAGCATAGGGAGGAAGCAGCGTACGAAGAGTAAATTAAACTCCTGATGAAGAACCGAGGACGAGACATAAAGATAGACTCCCCTCAGACCAATATTCAGATAATTTCTGGCATATTTCTTCGACCAAAAATACTTGTTTATCAGGGCATAAAAGCTTTCTTTGTGATGTCAAAAAGAGTAACTGTCAACTGTGATTGAGGTTAATCTGACGAGCTATTATATGATGGTAGACGCTCAGATAGCCAGGGCACGGAACCCTATTTCAGCAAGGGCTACAATATTTATATATTTATATTTTAAATATATTTTCTGTATATTTTCAGCCTGATGATGATGCTTGTACATCGAAACGGTGCGTTTTATAGACTTCATAGGTAGTACATTTTAACGATTGACAGTCTTCCAATAAAGAAATGGTGAGTGAATTTCTTCGTATTTTATCACGTGTTGAACTTCAATCAATGCGCCTTAGTGTAGCAGCGAAGGCTGCTCATCGTCCATGTCTCATGAGGATGAGAACATAAAAGTTTGTTCACTAATGTGCTCACCTGGTCTACCTCACCTTGTCTAGTATAGGAAGATACCCTCATAACAGTTCTAAAACATTATCCTGAACGTTCTTGTTCGATTTATGTTTGAAAAAGTGCAAAATTATTATAATCTGAGCAAAATCATCGCTAAAAGCAGAGTAATTTATAAATTCTGTTTGATTAAAATCTTTGAAATTACCTCAATATGAAATTACCTTACTTCTAACAAGATAAATAAAGGACTAAGAGCCCGCAAAATTCTCCGTGGAAACGTACCGAATCTTACGTCGATTGTGACGTAAATCACGCCAGAGCTTAGGTCGTATGGGTATTCTCATAACGATAAGATGTATTAGTTATGGTGCTCTTAAGTTTGTCTTGCTAAGAGATGTATTTTGGTGTCCAGTGAGAATTTCCTCCAAATAATGTGTATTTCTCCGCAGTATTGAATTTTTCCCTGCATGATGATTCGCGCATTTCAACGTTCGTCACTGCGGACGAGTGAGATGTGTTTGTTTGCTTTGTGCATCACTATTACGTGGTTGCCCACAATCAAATCCTCCACTATAAGCTCACTGCTTTCATACAAGGTGATGCTACAACCTCCAGACATAACAGGGTCCTTCCAGACAACGACTTACGACAGCATTTCTCGTGTCCGCTGTGCTGCCATAGCTGCCCTCAACCCGAATTCCTCCTTCTGCTCGACAAATTCTATGGAGTGCATAGCGGTCAACACGTCGTTCCCTCCGGGTTACAACAACAGTAATGGAGTACCCTTTCATCATTGCTTCACAACCAAACAGCCTCTCTTTGACAAGGGTTCGTAAACACATTTGCCGGTACTTCTCTTTCGTACTTGACAATTGTAACCTGTTTACCGTTTCTCTCCTCATGAATTCAGCGCATGACGAACTAATGCGATAGTAGTTAATTGCTTGCTTGTTTTACGTTCCCAAACAAAAGGTCTGCTTCAGAAAGGTAAAATATAGAAGGAAGGAAATGGCCTACAAAGCGCAGGTGTGAGCATCAATGAATGTGGCAGACTCGCAGCCCATACATGCAGAACAGGTTGTAGCTATGTTAACTTTACAAATCAGTCTCTTGGCTGACCAGTGTTACCCGAGATCCATGAGAGAAAAAGGTTTGTTCGACAGATATTCAATTCTATTAACATTTTGCTGAGTAGAATTTTAATAACTAAAGCATTTTTAACTTTAGACTTTCTTCATCGTCACGGTTACACGTGTGAAGCTACGAAAGTGCAGCGTCATCAACTATTTCAGATTAAGTGTAAGCAAGTTAGGAGAATCGAGATTATTGAAAGATAAAATGATACGAAAAAATGGTTTCCATTGCGAAGAGAGAGAAAAAAGGGAAATGGGAAGAAAGGAAAATGTTTTAAACAGCTTGCGGATTAAAGTACGTGGAAAATTTTCTCCTCTAACCATTATCTTTCTTACGTTCGTAAAGTTTGATATTTTTTGTTAGTGAGAGCTCCCATGCTCACTAACTAATGCGAATGTTGATCTGCCTTAACATCTTTTGATTATTCTTATCCAAGTTCGGCTTCCAATGACACGAGAAAAACCCGTTGAAGTGTACTGCTATAATCATCGAATAAATGTATTAAAAAAAGATTATCCGAGTAGATTAATTTCTTTTCCCTCATTCTGCTCATCATTCTCCTCATATTACCGAGTAATAGACGTTTCACTTGAAAGATAACACGTTCTCACCCGTATCGCAGAAGTTAAAAACATACGTTTTTCACGTTAAAAAAAACCTCGGTGGAACGTAAACTAGTCGTTTCACAGGTAGCAGTAAAACTTCGAAATAACTGATGGGTGGGGAAGAAATGAAAAGGAAAGAGGAAAAGTCATTTAATATTTTGATGCAACTTGGGAATTTGGATCAAAGTTTCTCATTATCGGTCATTTAATTTTCTCCATAGATGTTCTTGTTTATCTTGTAGATTGAATATTTTCTGGTGTGGACTATAGTATTCTTTTAATAAAGAAAATGAAGACATTTCGGTGAATTAATTTCTGTTATTGTTCCTCGTGGGACGCAATCAAACAAATTGTAATAAATCATGCATTAGATTGAATTTGCTTCAGCCCTCGTCTAAAACGATTGCATATATTCCAATTCTGTTCGTGTTACAAAGGCGTGGCACGTTGTGACGTTTGTGAACGCTCATTAAGCGTCGTATATGTAAGTAAAAATGAAAAAGCGTCTTTCGAATACTAAGTACACACAAGTACCACAAGGAGAATAGGAAAATATACATTCGTCCTAGACGACGACTGAAGCAAATGCATCTGAAAGCTTGAGCTGTTACAGCTTTGCTTTGTTGGGTCCCAAGGACAACAATTAGCGAAATTGATTTTAGTCCCAAACATTTACGCGAACATTGACATTGGGCTTCAAAACTGGGATGCAATACCGAGCTATACAATTCCCCACTGTAATTTCCCCGTTCTAACATAACGTCACCGCAAATAATACAGAAGCTCGCCTTATTTTGTCGCAACAGAAGCTGCCCTGCAGGACTGCAGAGACAACGGCAACTGCTGCCCTCCGGCGTTCCGGAACATAACTGAGCTCGGGTGCGTGTACACGCCGGTGTTCTGGTGGTTCCCTATGCTGCCGTACGCTCAGGCCCGCAAGATGTGCCAGGACTTTTGGCCTTCTGGAGACCTTTTCATAAAGCCGACGAACTGGACTGCTCTCTTGGGGTACTTCATGTCTCGATGTACGTGATTTGTCTATTTGTTTGTTAAATGTTCTTTTGAGATTATCCATTAGAACTTGCTTCGTATTTGACTCCTTCTTTGAATTCTACATAGTTTACGGACCCGCTTGGAGCTGCCCTCGATCCTTTCTTATTTAACATTCATCTGTTTCAATGTAAAGTTGGTTCTCGTTTGTGTTTTAGATTTATAGATTTTCCCGATTGTAATATTAGTCTTTACCTTTAACTCTTTGAAAATCAACCACACTAAATTGCTAAATTGGAGGAGTGGTGGACAGCAAAGAGTTTAGTGAGGTTCACAAGTAAAATGTTAATTAACGCTTACAAAACAAAGCATAATCTACCTCCCCGTAAGCAAAATGTATCTCTTGGAACATCATCTTGGACGCCTGCACTTGGAGATCAGCTATGGCGAAAAACCAGGAACTAGTTCATCCGAATTGGAAAGTACGATTACCGACAAAGACTTCATTTCCATGAACCACAACTGTTTTATTGTTGGTGAAATTTCAAAATCATTGGCTCATAAAATATCTCACTCGTAAAGGCTTTGAAAATATTGTACAACGATATTATTTCATCTATCTGCACAGTACGAAATTAAAGCTTGGCAAAAGACTGAAGAATGCAAACTGAAGATTCTTTTTATTCTATAAAAACTTATTTCCACGAGCATTGAAGAAACTTAACATACTGCATCTACAGTATGTGAACGATTCTTTCAAATATTCTAAAGTTTTTTCTTTTTAAACTTTTCTACTTGCTCCTCCATTGTTATATTTATAAAATTTGATGATGGAAGGAGCTTGAGATCTTAAACAAATGCCATCATCTAAAATTAGCTGTCACCATCATTTCGCACAAAGTTGAGCTAAATTTTTGCCCCCATTTTACCCACAACTAATTCTCGGTTAGTTTCAACTTCTTTGGGATTGATGCTTCTGATTTTCACTAAGAAATCTCGTTCGAAACATCAATAAAACTAGGGTCTTATGTCTTATATTGGCATTGATGATGTCAGCATGCGAAGAGATAATTTTCTAATTACAAGTTGATTTGAATGATAGGCCATTGTTCCGAAATTAAATTGATACGACCTTTATTTCGCGAAATGCTATGTACGAGTATGTTTGACTTCATGACATTATACAGGGTGGCCCGCAAAAATGTCTCCTTATTTTTAATCGCCATTATTCAGTAACTCTTAAACACAGAGGTTTCTACTTAGTTTCATTTTAAGGGTTTTATTTTCTTGATTATTTAGTGCAAAAATTTTTTGATGTCACTAGTAATTTAGGCATAGTTATACTCAAATGATAGGCATTTTTTGTCTGTTTTTTTGTCGAGAATGATTTCAAACATCATTTTTTAAGTTTTCGTGCTAAACGTTGATTTGACATTGAATGGTTGAATGGAAACGTTGAATGGTTTCTCTGACGTTTCCAGTTTCATAGAATTGTTCAACAATGAAGACTCGTTGTTCGTTTGTTAACTGCATGGTTGAAGAGGCATGTTTTATAGTTACTGAATAATGACGATAAAAAAATTATTTTCAATTTCCTTCAGTTAATATATTGTTTGACCTGTCTTACGTAAGTTTGGAGCAAACGCTTCTGGTTAAATATTATGCCATGTTTTAGTATAAGGTTTAAACAGGATTGCTCATATCTGTTAAACTCATTCAAGCCCATAAATCACAATATTTAAACAACAAATTGTAATAGTGTTAAACATGCACTGCTCTATATTTTACTGCTGGAATGAATGGAAAAATAAAAATTTTAAATAGTTTCAAATCCCGTACGGTATCCTGGTTTCGAATTGCAATTGTGCTCACATTGAAATTGCCAGGATTCTTCGTTTCTGAAATAACGTTTTATGTTCAGCAATCTTTGCAAGCACCCGTGAGGAGAAAGGAATTGTAATTCCTCCCACTAAAAATATTTAAACTTTGAATGAATTTTTGTGCTGTATACCTTGCAGTCCAGTACAACGTGTGGGTGGGAGCTACCCGCGTAGGCAGCTCATCTGACTTCGAGTGGATCGACGGCACGCCGGTGGCACAAGAAGACTACGGGAGGGAAATGGTTTACAAAAGACCTTACTTCCCACAGTACGAGCCAAGTCAACAGCCTGACGGCCGCAACATACAGATTTTTCCTGAGAACATCGAGAAGCCAGACTGCCTGTTGGTGCTCACCAACGGTGTAGTCAACAAACTGGCTGACGATTCATGCTACTTGTGGACTGCGTACATTTGTGTCATCACTTGAATGCCTCGGGTCTCACAGCATTTTCACGGCAGTTCAAAGTGAGGTTCAGTGGAGTCTTCCTAATTTGTTTAGTTTTCGGCGCCTTTAGGACATCACCGCGCGGTTTCATCAACCTGATTCGAGAAAAAAAGCGTACATACTTTCAAAAAGCTAAAAAGCTTACATCAAACTTTCGGCCACATTCTAAAACTATATTTTAGAAATTTAAACAAGGTTCTTTATTCATAAACTTTAAAAATAAAAATACAATTAGTTCGTTTCGAGAGACGTTGGGAAGACAAAAGTATTTACCCACTTGATATTTTCTGTTTATTTAATTGATTATATTACCGACCATCCACACGAAACTCTGTTAGATTATAGGCCTAAATGTTTTAACCAACGATTCAAGGTAAAGTATTTGATTTCCCAAGCATACAGCTTCAAATACAACAAATGTATAAATGTATTTGAAATACTGAAAAAATTTGAAACACTGTGCATAAAAAAAGCAGTCCATCATAGATTTTGACATTCAATCTTTAGTTGGGAAGCCTTTGCTTCTCATCTTTGCTCGTAGACGGCTTCCATGTGAAGGAATTTAGCTTAGCTCCCAAACGGCCGAATTTGTCGGTCGCACAACATGGTGATGTATTCGCTCATTCTCAGGAGCACATTTTTTTTGACTTGACAACATGCTCTTAAATTTTTGTTTGAAATAATTTTTTCAGCGTTCCTTAAAGATTTTCATTCCGATTGCGGTTCAGCAATTAGCTTGGCCACTGAAGAACGTTTAACCGTTTTTTCCGAGTGCTCGATGTCTTGTCTCACGGAAATGTCAGCTTGCGATTTTTGAGTTAACGCTTTGAAACTCTGCAAGTGAGAAACCTCTTCAACTTTCATCATGATGAATACGAACTAGGTTATTTACTCATCAACTTTCCTGAGCTTAATTTTTTCTCACATGAGTTAATATTTACACTATTCATTAAACCTGAGTTCAGGGATTGTGATTTAATTAAAAGCACTTAAGTTATTTACAAAACTGTTCTCTCAGTTCGGCAAACCTGCATGCCATTCCAGCAATTATCGAACATTCAGATGACAGTTTTATTCAAGTCCCAGAACGAACTTGTAACATGTCAGATCAGAATGTACTCCTGTAATGTGCTAAAATCTCCAAGCATTTAGAGATACCTGCTCTGTTAACATACGTATTATAGAAGACAAACATTGGTGGAAATTTTCCTATAACTTGAAAGTAATTCTAAATAATCATTATCTTGAATTTGAACATATTTATCGTCTGCGAGGAAGAATGTCGGTGATAACGCAACGTGGAAGCGTGAGATTATGTTAGATATCATTTTACCCCCAATAATGAATAGGGGTCTTCGACTTATTAATAGCTTGTTTCTACACAAACCCGCACATCAGGAGTCCACAGGGCACTTCAGGAAAACCAAGACCTTCAAAATGCCGCACACTAGAGATCCCCACGTTAGAGTGCCGTTTGATATGGGAAAATATGTTTTGCTTCTCGCAGATCCGAATTATAAATTAAAGTGCTGAGGAACACGAATTGATTGAATGAAAAACGTGTTATAAATGAAACTCGCACTACCTTATTCGTATTATTATTTTTTTCTAATAAATTAATGAATCATGTTAATATATGTATTTTTATGTGATACATAGAAGAAACACGTATTATCGTTAATAATATAGTGATTTATATATATATACGTTTTTCTTAGCACTTTTATTTATTTTTCACTGAGCAATATTGTAAGAGGGCCACCTGTACTCGTTAAGGGTACAGTAAGAGTACGAGGGCCACCCGTACTTTTAAAAGTTTTTTGTACAACGTGGCTATCTTGTGTGTTTTACCTTTGCAGTTGGACGTTTCCGAATGTTGCTATTCATTCCTTGAATTGCTCAGGATCAATTATCGAAGTTTAAAATTTTGTTTCCTAGTCTACGTTATTGAGTGTCACACTCTCACGCTCGTCGGGAGTTCAGTAGTTATCGAGGAATTTTCTTTCAATTTTTTTCGGGGAGTTAAATAGTTGTCCAGGAATTTTCTTTCAAAATTTTTTTTTTCGGGGAGCTAAATAGTTGTCCAGGAATTTTCTTACAAACTTTTTTTCGGGGAGTTAAATAGTTGTCCAGGAATTTTCTTCCAATTTTTTTCGGGGAGTTAAATAGTTGTCCAGGAATTTTCTTCCAATTTTTTTTCGGGGAGTTGAATAGTTGTCCAGGAATTTTCACTCGAAATTTTTTCAATGCTTTTTTTCACTGCGTGTCAAAGGAGATTCACTGTTTCATAGTATATATCACGATAGCGAAGTTCGATTTCAAATAATTAAAATTCAATTTCTCTCAAATGAAATATCATTTCACGCGAAGTTCAATTTCAAAAAGCTGAAATTCAATTTTGATAGAATGAAATTTCCATTTTGTGAGAACAAAACTCACGTTCGTGTAAGCGAAATTCAATTTCTCACGATTGAAATTAGATTTAAATTTGATAAATGGCCTATATATATCATACAATTTTAAAATACAATATTCTCCAACTTTTATTAATCGTCTTATGCACTTACGCTTGATTGTATACGCTAACATATTGCTAACTACTTTTGCTGACATATTTCATAGTTCTCATGAAGGCTTATTGTTGTAATGTTTTAGAACTTTGTGTGACTCACAAAAAAAATTCACACTGATATGTAACAAAATATTTGCAATCGACAGAAGAAGAATTTGTCAAGCATACGATGCTAATAAGGAAAGGAGAGTGCTTCCTAAAATCAAGGAGCTAATGTTCTTAGCTAATCATTGGGTGTGGAATCAGGAAACTGAAGAGAACCTAAGACAGAGAACAAAAGAAATGTCTGCCTGCATCTTCGATCACATTGAGGAGGAGTCATCAGTAACTCTAGCGAAACTAACTACCGTAATTTTACGTAGAGTAAATGGATCTACATGTGTTAACACAATAAAGAACTGGTTAGGCGTTCAGCTCTTCTCTTTAAAAAATGTGGGTTCGTTGATCAACAATGATAACCGTGAATTTGAGTTGCTGAGCAACGAACGAAAATTCTCGAAGAAAAGTTATGGCGGCCATCGGAAAATTTTTCTGACGAATGAAAACAAATTTCGTGAGTTTTGTGGAAAAATATTATCCCGTTGTATTACACCAGGCAGGTTTGAAAGAATATGACTAAAAATGTTTGTAAACAGTTTTAATGTACAGCGTGTATAAGCTAACATTTATATCTAAACATTTTTTTCGTTTTAAGCAAGATTTACGTTCCTTTGACCGATGTCTATCAATGTTAAGTTTGGATTTGTGATTTATGTTGTACTGAACTATGTGCAATAATTTCTTCTATTCAAAATAAGGAAATAGTCAAATTTATTTTAGTGAATGCTTAGGTTTTACCAAAATGAGAAACCATACAAAAGAAATAAAGGTCTTCAAGCTTCAGTACGACTTGGTCGTTTTTTATGAAAGGTATAAAATATACACATCAATTTTCTTTACTCTGGTTGGAATAGTTTTAAAAATAGTTTTTGTGCAAATAATTCCAAATTTCTCATCAGCTGTTCTATTTTTGACACCGTTAAATCTCGTTCCACGTTAAAGTTGATTGACATTTTTCCTCCAAGTCTGCGATTGATGGGATTTTTGAGAACGGACCAAACCAATTCAGTAGCATTCAGTAAATAAGACTATGGCACAAGTCTAAGAATCTGAAGGTGTGGATGTTGTCAAACAAGATTTTATAATATGCTATGAGCTGGTGTATCATCAATAATGAAAGATGGGTTTTTCAATACCTTGCTTATCTATTTTTTAAATACCTCATTAAAGTTTTAGGATTGGAAGGCACCTCGACTCAATGCGAGAAACACTCAACACTGCTGGCAGACTTGACACCAATGCAGTGCAGATTCGCTCCTTTACTTGAAGGCAGTAAAATTGAAAGTCCAGTCTCAATGTTGTACCTTTACTGTGTTTGCAATAAATATTAGAGCTCGTCATTTCTATCCAGATAAGGGTCCTACCTGTAGATCTTGTATCAAAAAATGTCTCTATGCATTTTTTTTATTTTCTTAAATATTCATGTCATTGACTACAGTTCTTGCACCTTTGACTGTGCACCGTTTTCTATCCAGTTTATTTAAAAATTATATCGACGCACACATTTAGTTGAGAGGTACTTGACACACGCGTTTTCAGTCGCGACAATGTAATGGAAGGATCTCTTCAACAGCAGATGCCTTATCCTTCTTGACATCTTCAGTCATTCTGGATTTACTGCCGCCTTCCTTCAGGGAGATAAGTCTGTTATTCTATGACCATTCATACGCTGTTTTAGCGCTTATTTATAAAGTTCTTGAAACACCCTTCTAATCATCTTTGGCTTCAAATGTTTGAAAAGTTGTTTCCCTGCATTTTCGCTGATCTCGTAGTACTTGATTTTGAAGATTGCGATGGTGATGCATACGTATGATGTTTTTAAAGAAAACAGCTTCTAGTGTATAGCTGTAACTGTGCAGTCTATCTAACATGCCTATGAAAAGAGAAGAGGTATAAATTTGCAAAACATATTAAACAACTTCATTTAAGTATATTACATGGAACATAATCAATTTGAAAAATGAAGAATATTGAGGACCTTCATACTCAATTTTGAGAACCTTATTTTCATTTTGATTAACTGTCTTTCCTATTCCATAAACAAGGAAAGCGATTTTCACTTTGAAGTAATTGATTTGCATTTTGAGGAACAGGATTTTAATTTGGAGTATCTTTGATTTAAAGTTGGAGTTGGAATTAGACCTCGAAATGGCGTGGTCTTCATTTTAATTAAATTCCCTACAATGCCTCATTAATGTTCTTTTCCCATGAATATATCTGAATGGGTCAGTTGTTTGCTTTAATCGCAACTTGATGACGAATTTAAAAACGAGGAAAATTCCAAGGAACCTAATCACACTTACTAGGAAAACGTTTCGGAGTCCAGCTCCATCATCAGTTCGTAAAAGTACAAATCATTCTGTCAGTAAAACGTGGTAAGGGAACAGTGACAATTTACCACGTTTTTCTGACAGAATGATTTGTACTTTTACGAACTGATGATGGAGCTGGACTCCGAAACGTATTCTGAGTAAATATGATTAAGTTCCTTGGAATTTTCCTCGTTTTTAAATTCCTCATCAAGTTGTTCTTTTCAATTTATAGGTTCGCAATACGACAACCTGAGTTCTGTATACTTTTAAATTTGCATATTGCTGTATGTTCATTGGGCGATGAAACCTCTCTGTCGCCAAGGCTCGGTATTCAGTTCCGTGTTTTTTTTAAATTGAACTTCTTTGATTGAAAATTAAATTTCGTTCATATGAATTTGAATTTTTATGCGAAAAATTGTATTTTGCGTCCTTGAAATTGGCAGCAATGCGACTGAAATTTAATGTCAATTCCGTGAAATCGAGAAATTCAGGCAAGAATGAAACGGCAGAGCTGGCACCCTCGTATGAAACAAATGCAATTTAAACCCCCCCCTGCTTCATCACTGATAGTGTATCTTGTTGATGGATTTCACTCTCATGATTTAATAAACGAGTCTTAAACTGTTTAAAATTCTTTCCTTTTCCGCCGCCACATTACAAAGCGAATCATGTAACAAATTAGGAACGCGCTGAACGTACACCTTGGGCCTGTATCACACGAAAACACACTAATGTTCCTTCTATTCGGCCAATTTTGAAGCCATTGAAGACGTTCTCAACATTTCTTTACTCCAACAGCAGCGTGTGTACTCTCGAGCTGTAAAGTTGTATTCCAGTTCAGTAGCACGAACGCTAGCTGCAGTGCTACCTAATTTCACACACAACGAATACGCCCGAAATAAGGTGTAATTAGCATAGATATACTTGTAGTGGCAATTACCAGCTTTACAGTAGTAACGTTTTCATTAACATCACAACCTCTGACACCATTTTAAAAAATATTTACAGTCATCTATTTTTTCAACAAGGTGGTTGATCTTCGTATCACTGAGGGCATAAGGATCAAATTAAGTAACCCTGTAATTTACTTGACGCACGATGAGAGCTTTAATTCATTTCGAACGCTCTGATTATAAGCAAAGCTTATCTTCCTATGACTTGCTATATATGGCCGTAAGCTCTCTTTTGATTACGCAAGTGTCGCCAGCGATATTGTAAAGGAAACAAGTCGCACAACTTACCCATGGTATTTCTACTCTTGATTTCTGTGAATTAAGAACCTTGATAAAATGTTTGGATCATGGCTGAAGTATGTGACCAAATTCTTCAGAAGAATAATATATTTTTGATAGTCTGAGGGCTCCCTCATGATCAGTCCTGGGAAACTGACGTTCTCCAAGAGTACCGAAAAATCGAGAAAGAATTGAAACTTCACTGTACATGAAATGGCAATTCATCTTCAAACTTATGGGTGAAAACAGTTGCTCAAATTTGAATAGTTTAGATTAATTCTTTGAGCTCGCGTTTGGATGCAAGTTTAATCGTGACATTTTGCCCTTGATCTTGAACAGTACATAATTTGAATGTAAACTTCGTTGACAGCTGCTCACTCGTTGGGTTATGTTGCTTGTATGATATAACACACACATTTTAGTGAAACATTCTCTCTTAATTAGAGAGAATACAATAGATTGTGTTCTCGAGGCGCGTGGGCGAATTTGAAGTCATTAGATCATACATGAAAACTGTACTTGGAAAAACCGTTTAATGATAGTCCTTCATTTCCTCGATTCCTCTATTTTTATGCTTGGTGTTAGAATATCCTGGGAGTAAATTTCAACAATAGGAATTTTTTGCATACAAGAACAGAAATTGGCGTTTTCTTTTGGTGTTCAGGCGTCCCCACTGGGCAGCGGTAAGGACTGGCCTAAGGGGGGTAAGGAAAACTCCTAATGGTGGATTAAGTTATCCTGTAATGTACAATCATAAATTCCTATTACATTAATATTCCTAATTACCAAAATGAAAAATAAACCAAAGGCAGTTATTTATAAGGTCATTTCTTTCTAAACTTCGACGTCATCAATGAACTAAAAATGAACAGTTCGGACAAACTTTGGATTCGGACAAACTGTTCGGATTCTGACAAACTGTTTGGATTCTGACAAACTGTTTGGATTCGGACAAACTGTTTGGATTCTGACAAACTGTTTGGATTCTGACAAACTGTTTGGATTCGGACAAACTGTTTGGATTCTGACAAACTGTTTGGATTCGGACAAACTGTTTGGATTCGGACAAACTGTTTGGATTCGGACAAACTGTTTGGATTCGGACAAAATGTTTGGATTCGGACAAAATGTTAGGATTCTGACAAACTGTTTGGATCACGTGATGAGGTGTGAAATGGCTTTGATCTTTTTTGCGTTTCCTTGATTTTCATATATTAAAAATAATAATAATAATAATAAGAATAATATGACAAGATGAGAAATTGGACCTAGAAAGTGCTAGTGTGGAGAAAGATTTTGTGAACAGAATAACCCGCTCCTTTAATTAAAAACAGCATTTATCATGATGTTCGTTGGATGAAATCGTTTAAAGGATCTGTCCATCGCTCCAATCGCTCTGAATAAAGTTTGTTGAGAATTGTAAAAGGTCTTTCCAGTATTTCAACCCGCTGCATAAACTACCATTGTTGTTAACTTATTTCTAACTTCAATTAGAATTCGCTTAATCTCGCTTTCAAATACATGTCAGAAGCCTCACACTGCGGAAAAATGGTAATCTTCCTATCTTTTTCGTGAAAGTATTTTAGATTGAACTATTATACAGTTCTACATATGGAAACTTTTTAAACTATGATGAAAATTGTGCAACTATGCTCAGTTTTTTGAGCTGATTTCAAAATATCACATTTATTTATCTGTCTCTATCTTTAATTTGGGGGAATTATGCAGTGCTTAATTATCCTAATTCATTGACATTTGTTCTAAATAATACATATGAATTCGAATTTACAAAGAGTACAAGGATAGCTTGTTACACATTTCAAGCGGAAAACAAATGAGCAAACTGTTCACATTTTGTAACATTATGCAGCTGCTTCACAATCATGAAATTGGTAATAAATTCAACAATATAGTAACTTAACTCGTTTACAAACATTTACATCACATTTTCAAGATTACATGAACCGCCTTTTCCGAGTGAGACGCTTGTGAACAGCTAGTCCCGGCACAGTCTCGCTTGAGTGACAGAAGTCAGCCTTCATGTTAACATTCCATCTTCCCTGGCATCTTCTTTCCGTCTCACAAATGTCTCGGTGGAATCTTCCGCCTTGAACTACCCTGACGCCACCAAGGTTTTAAGAAAAGGATTCAGTGTGGTAATAAAGGAAGAAGTGCATTTTAATACTCATTCGACTTTCATGTGCTCTGAATTTTTCTAGCGTTGTATTGACCAAATCCTTGTAGCTTTCTGCTTTGTGGTTATATAGGAAATTCTGTACAACATCTCTAAATGATATCCATGCATAGAAATATTTCTCGGAACCAAGACCGAGCTATTACTACTTTTAAAATCTATGTCAAACGCTGGTTCTGATTGTATTCATTACAAATCAGAAATTGTTTTAGTGAAGACCAGTGCTATCCGCCCAAATCAGTCAAAGACATGAAATTAATTGTTATTGTAGGGGCCAAGGAAACGTTAGACATTTTTTGGAGGCGAGTGTCACAAAAAAACACAATCAGTGTGTTAGTGTGCAGCTGAGCGTCGAAATTGAGCATGATGTACACTTGGAATGAATGATAAAAAGAACGCCACAAATCATAACATCGAAGGCATATTTTGATGAAAATTGCAGCCAAATAGCGCCGCCAATAACATGCGTGAATAACGCAGTGGAATGAGCTTCTAATCGAACTTGTGCAAGAACACTCTTTCGTTATTTCTTTCTCCCAACTGAAATGATGGTTGACCTGTAATTCTACTATTTCTACTTTGTTCAAAACATTTCACCGCAAATCCTTAATTTTACACGTGTCTGCTGTGCAAGGCGTACTCAAGGAAAGAAAAAGCAAACGAAGCAAACAAAAAAATCAAAAAAATTCGGGTACAGAGTTTCTACTGAATTTCTACACTCAGAATATACCTTTGACAAGTTGATTTGAACAAGATGAAATTATAATTGTTCAGTGGGAAATTAGAATTCGTGGTTGTAACATTCGAAATTGCCGTTGTGAAATTAGGGTTGGTTATTGTGAAACTGAAATCGGCCAATGTTGAGATCGGTACTATGCCATAACGAAGTTAAAATTTGTCGCTGTTGAGAGTAGAATTGGCCAACTTTGAAAATAAAATTTCTTAATGTCGACCTTAATTGGTCAGATTGAAAGGGAAATTGGTGTCTAAAACTTCAGCCTTTTTAGGAGATAAAATTCTCGTGAATTCCATGTTCATATCCTGGATATGTTAAAAATAATTACTTTCTTGAATTATTCTTGCAAATAAACGTTTTCGCTGTGTGTGAAAATTTATTTTCACTTCTAGCTTTGTAAATCTTGAAAATATTGTGATTAAAGAATAAAAAAAAAACGCGGCATGAATAAAATGCAATAACACTCAGCGACAAAAAATGAACTATTGATGTTCACATGAATGTAGAGAACTGCAGAAATGAGGCAAAAATTTTAGCTGTAAATTGATGTGTAGCGTAAAAGTGGTTGCTCAAAGAGCAAGAAACACCGTTAAAGAAGGGCAGAAATAGCAAGGAAGTTAATGTTGAAACAAATAATTCGATTAAAACTCTTGTTACTAATCTCTAAGATATGTTGAAGGACTTGAAAAAGTGGTATTGACAAGTGAGAGGCACGTTGAAAGCTTTGAAAAAATAGTGTTGACAAATGAGAGAGATGTTGAAAGACTTGAAAAAGTAGCGTTGCCAATTTCTGAGAGAATATTTGCGTTGTGTGCATAAAAAACTGGCTTCACGGAACATGATAACTTCGAAAAATATCAAAGAATGGGCTCAAAACATGAACGACCATGAGAACCAACTAAAAAGATCTGCTTATGTAAATCAACTGTTTGTAAATAGAGCCGAGGGATGAACTTCAATTCAGACTGATGAATTAAATTTTTACTTATACAGCGAACATTTACAATGGTGCTCAAAAGTTGGAACACGTGCTTCAGTAGACATATATACGTATACATAAATTTACCCACTACACTCCGTGCAAGCATCGGCTGGTCACAACTATGTTGTACCTTTATTCATTTATGTTTTAAGAACAATACTGGAGTCTTCGAAACTCCAGAAAGGTACAATGTTTTGGGGTGCGTGTTTGCAATCTCCAAGAGGCTCAAATAATTAAACAAAAGTGATTAATGTTCAAACAGAACATGATAGAAAACAGTTAAGCACTCGGCAGCGCAAAGTCTGAATGTCAAATTGGTATTACTCTCACAATTGCTTCAGAAGTTACTTGCTAAATTGGCGCTTGGCTGGACTAAAACGGAAGTGTTACAAAGCGTTTATTGATTCGCTGAGACCATTTATTCGCTCTCAAATTTTACCGGTGATTTCATTCTTTATTGCACGATACATAAACTCAAACGAAGTCGCGATCCCAACTCCTTAATCTTCGTCTTTCAATAATAATATTATTGGTGAAGGGAGAAATATTACTGTCGATGTTGGAAGTTGAATGACTAGCTGTGATCCGTTCGCAGAAGAACTTATTGATGTAAAATATCAATATGTTCCAATTTCCAATCGGATCATAGTTATTTTTGAAATTGTAAAAGGAGCTCTAATATGCGAAATGACTTGGTTTGCGATACACCAATGCCCACGCGTACAGAGCGGCTGACATGAACAATTAATTCCACACATCAAATATACATCGACGTGAGCTAGGTAGAACTGCAGAATCGAGTAGGTTCTGTATCTCAGCAATGAGTTTAGACACCATGGTCTTAGAGAAATGATGGGTGCTCTCTCATTTTGAAGAGAATGCTCATATTTCCTTTGAAATCGACGTCAATTTGCGGTAAAAACTAGTATATAGCAACATTAATGTTACTTGTATGGGTCGATCTTCGTAGTGATTCAATATTGCCGATGGCTTATTAATTAAGTAATTAATTACTAAATGAAGGGATTCAGTATTACATGATAGTTTAGAGAATTAATAATTCCATTTTATGACTATTTGTGTGCAATATATATTTTCGAAATCTATATATACCTAATTGCCTCAAATCATTACGACAATATATTTCATGCGAACACAAGCGAGAAGTGAATAATAATAAGAAATTAAATTTAAAGCAATAAAAATAGATAAATGTTACATGAAATTTTACCTTTAAATTTTTAAAGGTGATAATCACTTGCTGCATAGAAATTGGAAACATTGAACTTAAAAAGGCCTTTTAATTTATTATTTTGCATTTTGTATAGCTCACCTATATTTAAAACCACACATCCTCTCACGCGATGTAGTCTTTCCCTTTCTCCTTTAATAAATATGACATAAAGTCCCGGATGCATTGAAAGTATCGGTGCGAGTAGACGCTCTCAAGTTTAAAGAGTCAATTTTCTTGTCTATTCTGTCTACTGATTTCTATTTTTCCTTTTTTGCCGTCATTTTTGTTTTAACATCTCAGATGATAATGACATATTTATTCGTTTCCGTTTTTACAATATTGCCACCGTTATTGGTAATGTTAAAAAGAATGTAATAATTCATTAATTCATATATGTGTCATTATTGATGAAATAATTAAAGTCTTCATACTTAACGCTAAGTCGTACTTCATGGAAAATTCCAAAGAACCTTAGTCCATCCTTTTTTCCTTAGTTTGATGGTATGCAGGTTTTTAATAACTAAAAGCGCAAGAGATCTTCGGAGAAGAATTTCTCTCGTGAAGTGTGTTTCATCTTTCAGATAGCGCACACCCTCCCTCACGTCAGTTGAACATCGACTGAAGCTCGATCAGCGGACAGCGGTCAAGGTATACATGACGTGACAGCGGTCTACCAGCACGCTCGAATGCGTCTCCAGTGGAGCACCAAACTCAGTGCGCTTGCCAGCATGCTCGCGAGTATGCTGACAAAATTTGGCCAGTGAGTCGCGGCCTCACACCGGTCTCAGCCCCAGGACGGTGGCGCTTCGTACAGAATGATCAGGAACAAAATCCGAAAGTCTCGAATGTAATTCACTCGACCATTCCCGTACAGCAGAGAACATTAATACAAGTAAGGTCGCCAATATGAAGAGTATGTCATAAAATACCTCTCTCTTTCAACTGCAAAAGCAACCACAGCTCAACTCCCCCAGTCACACAGGAATGCTATAGTAGCTTGAACTCTAATGCGCCTGGCATGGCAATAGAGAATGTTAAGATTCTCCATGAAGGATTATTAAACACATTTATCTTGATCGTTTCTATAAATCTGGAAAACACATTGCTAAATCATTTATCAACATTACATCGTTCTTTTGTGTTACTGTTGACAAGAGCACACAAAAAATCCAGAAGACGAAAGCGCAAATGAGAACCACAGGAGGACGAGACGCTATTTCAAAAATCTTGCCCTGGCGATATCCCGGAAATTACAAGGCGACTGAAGGTAATCTCGAACACAACTAACGCTCCTTAGTTCGTCGGGTGTCCCCTTTTCTATACATTACGTAGAGACAGTGCAGCTCATGAGACAGCTCTTGATTCGGAAGGTTTTTGACAGACTTTGCATTTTCTTTGCATTTTCAAATGATGAGTTGACTACCAAGACACGCACTCTTTAAATCTATTCCCTTCAGAGGGCAATTCTAATGACATCCGTATATTTTTGTAAATAAGGCACCCAATTTGAAGAGGGCGGGCGAGGATCTGCTGTTTTAGAGCCCTGACTCGACCAATGTATTTATCTCCAAAAGGAAATGTACTGGTGTTTGTGCGTAAAATTGATGATAGTAAATGGGACTTTCTGGTGCCTGTGCGTGATTGGGGTCTGACAGTATGAGACTTGGGGAACCACCCGAAAAGAGCAGCTTGGCTCATTTTTGTTGACTTGTGCCATTTTGTTCCGCTCTCTTCTGATCTTTTCTGCTCCCTTCTGCTCTCTTGCTTTGGTTCCTTTCTGCTCTCTTCTGTTATGCCCTCTTTTGCTCTCTTCCACTTTCTTAGGCTTTCTTTTGCTCTCTTATAATATCTTTTTCTCTCAAATGTTCTGTTTTCCTCTCCTATGCTATTTTTTGCTCTTTTTCTGATTTTTTTTCTGCTCTGTTACGTTCTACTCTCTTCTGTTGTGCACTCTTTTGCTCTATTTTTCATTTCTTGTGCTCTCTTCTACTTTCTTCTTGTCTCTTTTGTTTTCTTATACTCTTTTTACTCTCTTTGCCATCTTCTGCTCTATTTAATTATTTTCTGTTTTGTTCAGCTCTTTTCTGCTTTTATTTGTTTCGTTCCATTCCACTCTGTTTCGCTCTGCTCTGTAATGCTTTGTTCTGCTCTGTCTGTTCTGATCTGTCTGTCCTGTTGTGCTTTGTTTGTTCTACTCTGCTCTGTTCTACTCTGCCTGCTTCGTTCTTCGTTAAAGTTTTATGCGGGAACGGTTTGCCTCCCAGAAACACTTCTGTTACAATTAGCTCGTATGGAGCTAACACTGCTCCGCTAGTTAGCTCGCTCTCGCAATTTGCTCTCGCAAGTGCGGCACATATTTCATTACTCTTCTCAGGGGACAGAACTATTGTATTGTTTGGAACCAACACTCCCGGGCAGGAAATGTGAGGTCTCGAGCTGAAAGTTGCGTAAGTCTTCCCTCTGTGGAAATAGAATAGCTCTCTTTGTGTTGTTATGAATTTTTTTTGGATGACTGATGTCCTTACATATAGCTCTTAACACTTTCTTTTTCACGTTTTAGTTTTTTTTCACAAACTTTTATCAATCTTGCCGTTTCTATGAGCAAGGTGTGGAGACCCACTTTAGTCATAGATTTCCACGTTCCTCTATTTTCAAGCTAAATTGTGCCTTTTTCATTCCTCTCTTGGGAACACTTTTGCTGTGGTCGAGGAGGCTTAAAGAAACGGATCCTCTAGTCTTTAGTTTTACTGCTCGTTTCGTGCCGATCCTGGTTCGGTCTTTGACCCTTCGGTTTGATCTTCGGAATTTGACGTCGAGTTTTTCTTTCGTGCCCTGAGCTCTTGCTTGTTAATTCTGCCCAAAAGTAAATTGTCCTGCCTGACATTAAGGCTTCCGATACTGATGATGGAGGCTCACTGGAGATTAGTCGCTGTAGCTCGCGTGTAACCAAGAAATTATTAACTGTTTTTTGTAACTGAACTGACTTTAATAGAATATCGTTTCGTTCAGTTCCAATGCACGAAAAGGACAACGCTCCCTGTGGGTAACTGATGCTATTTTCTTCTTCTCGTAATTGAAAATGGCGAAGTATGATGAACGTGACAGTCGCACGTTTTGAGTTGCATATAATGTGTAGCTATGATTGCCATGCCCTCCTTTCATTCGTAGCGAAATAATTTGAAAGTTCAATCTAAAGGGAATATGTTTTATTACTCGACGCGTATGCTCGAACAGTTCATTGATGTTCATGCGTGCGCTTGATGCGTTTATTGTACCATGAAATTCAAAGGTCCGTTTTATAAGCTGAAGAAATTCAAGCAATCATCAGAAGAAATTTTCTTTTACTGTTTGAATGCCGTGAGAGAGGTTCATGCAATCCTTTAATAAACGAAATGAAGCTTTCATACTCAATTGACCTAAACCAAAGAGCAATGATGCGTCCTCATATTTCCCCACAGGGTGATTAATTCTTGTGGTTCGAAGAGGGCTAAATGTTTGCAGCAAGCAGGTAGCGCTGCAGACGCACAGCGAGTGCGCCCGAGTGAGGTTTTGCTTCAATTCCTAACCTCAGGTGTTGTATTTAGGGTGGAAAATTTACTTGAAGAGCTCGGTGAGAGGTGTACCTGTAGGTGGGTGGCTTGAGGATCCCGAGTACCCGAGGAGAATGTTAACATCAAGTCAAATTGAATTCATTGAAAATGTACTGTCTGATACCGTATCCAAATTTTGGTGGACTATTCCACTACTTGCCTGCTTCAGTCGTTACCTGGAAAATGGCATGCTCTTAAGCACCAATCCGATCTTTTCGGTTTGAACAAATTTGACCACATGTCAAGTGGACAGTTGCACTCATGCATGCATGCAGCTAACGGTCTCCTGCTCTTATAATTTAAAATCAACCTTGAAAAGTCAAGCCTAAAACGTGCATTTTTCCAACGAGGCTGTGTCAGGATGAATAAAAATTGATGTTTTCAACTGTGATCGAGTTGAACAATATTTTAAAGTCAACGGGTTCACACAAAATTTTTGGTTTAAATTCAACCGGTGTGGAGTGCTATTTGTTTCAAATTGTTCACAGCTTGTACCTTTGGCAACTGCATTTGTGATTATTTTAGTTTTAAACTTTGTTCAGATGCCTTCTGAAGTCAGTGTAATTTCCCCAAGTCACCGAGCAATTGTTAATGATTGGAAAAATTTTCATTTGTGATAAAATTTGAAGTATTCGAGAATTGTAAAAAAAAATTTTCCCCGAAGTCACAATCTGATTTATTTTCAGAAACAAAGTTTGGTGAACATCAAATTTAATAAAGACGTGTACGACGTAGTAACTCGGAAACTAAGTTTAAGATACTATTTTATGAACATAAAAACAAAATTGTCCGAAAATGTTTACCTACGAGCTAAAAATCCTATCAAAAATTGAACCTGTACTTCGGAGCCGGAAGTGTCTGCTCG
>JACJUY010003543.1:43661-84614 GCA_014220935.1 Platorchestia sp. MABIK
TTGTGTAGTTTAATTATCTCCTTGCGCCTATCAACGGAAAGACGAGGCATGACTAAAATTTATTAAAGATTTTAGCACTTTATCTTCACTAGCCCTTATAAAAATTGCAAATGCCCGATCGCAGCTTAAAAGCGGACATTGTAGCATATTTACATCGAAATTCTAACATGCGGAGTTTCTTTTTGTCCTGCGGACTTTGTCCATTTCATATAAAATGACGCCTACACAGTTACTGGGTGGTAGAAAAATAAATTTGAGAATGCATATCTATAGATTAAAAGGCGTAGAATTTTATGGGGTAAAGTTTGCTTCAAATGATTAGTTATATTTGCTATAATTTAAAATATAATAAAAAATAAGGCAGTGCGGAGTTACTTTCTGGCGCCACTGTATGTTCCATGATTATTGATCAGGAAGGATTTGTGTGTTGCTTGTTTATTACTCATATGAGCTTTTTAATTCAGACGTATTTGATTCTGGATTAAATCATGAGAAGGATTGTTGACAAATAGTGTTTTTCCTCATGTAGGTATATGATTGACAAATGAATATGGTAAGATTCTTCCTGGAGATAAAATCTTCATACTTTCTCACACAACTGACTCAATTGAGATTGTATTGCTGGCGAAAAAGTGCGTTTACCAGGCAGGATGATTCCGAATCTTCACTGACTCAAATCATAACTTTGTGTCTAAAAATTTGCAAGACTGTATTCTCATTTTTAGAGTAAAAAAACTGAGTTTTCTAGCAGATTATCAGGTCGTAATGCTTCTGTAAGAACAGAAATTTCCACATTTCTATATTACAGCCTTTTGAAAATGTCTCGAGTTGTAGGTACAACCAGAAATCTTGAAATTAAGATGTTCCTACGCGGACAGTTATAACTATCTTTTAATACACAGTTATTCATTCTATCATTACCTCTGCAGATAGGATTTACGTGTGGGTGGGCGCAACCCGTGTGGGGAACACATCGGACTTCCAGTGGATTGATGGTACTCCAGTCAAGAATGAAGACTTCGAAACAGAGATGGTTTTGATTTTTAATAATTACTCACCGCCATACCCAGCCCCAAGTCCACAGCCTGATCGCCGTAACAAAGGTGCTAAGAACATTTGGACACCGGATTGCCTGATGGTGTTGAATGAAGGTAAAGTTAGCAAGCTGGGCGACGATTCATGCTACCGTGCGAGTGCGTACCTTTGTCTCTTCACTTAAGAACTCCGTGAGGCCTCGGACATTTTCACTGCTATCATATCAAAGGGGCAAAGAGTCAGTCGCTACATCGAGCATGTTAGATCATAAATTAAAATTCTAATTCCTTGAGCCTGTTTCATTGAAATTTGAAAGCACTGTCATTTATTTCATGAATTCGATCGATCTGACAAGTGCGTGCAAAGAACCAACTCTTTGCCGGTGTGCATTGTAGCAAAATTGCCCCTGGGATGGCAACGGCCTGCGTCGTAGAGCCTGGATACGCATGAAAAAATTAGGTTACTAAGAGAAAGGGGAGGCGTCTAAGTTTAAAGAAAACGATGCTTGAAATCTAACCAAAGTGCAGTGAGATCCAAAATATCGTGTGTCATGAATAAATTTCCTTCATCATTACAGCACATATTTCATCATAACGCCTACGGGAGTAAACTCTACTTTTTTAAGTTTTTAAACTTTTTCAGATGTTCTTTACACACTGTATTTTTTTCCATTTGGGCTCACAAAGAATCATCATTACTAAGTAACAAAACTATGAATGTTAAATACACTCATATTCTATCTGTTTGCGATTGATGTACGTTTAATTATTTACGTTTAACATTACAATAATTACCCGGTAACACTGCATAGAACCTAGAAAATAACGATTTTGATGTTCATTTAAATTGACGTCATGTGTGAAGTACTAGAAACAACCCCATACCATAAATTGCAATTAGCTGAGTACGAGTGGATATTTTTCTCCACACTATGCACCTAACATATCTGATGCTGCACCTTATGGAGAAGTGTTATTATTTAACAAAGTTTTTCATTATAAAAAATGCATCACATCACCTCTAATCTATATCTTGCAAATTGATTTCTTCTTAGGTTTCTTTGACCAGGTCACTCTTTTTAATCTTCTGGATTACTTCATGAGACGCGGTACTCGTTTGTAGCTCTCTTTACTTTCTCTTGCAGTTTGTCTCTCTGAAATAGCAGTTCATCGTTCTGTAATCATAAGTTAATAGATACTCTATATTATTTAACCCAAGAAAGAAGGACGCGGCAAAAGAGGAGAAGTTAACAAAATGATGAACTTGGCAAGGCTAGTCATTCAATATTACAAACACGGTACGACTGTAAAATGTTGGAACAATTAAGAAAGACTCGCATGGAATCTTAATCAGTTTATTCAGAAGTATTCTTCGGCTATACGGCGCGTCGCAGTTCTCCAAGTCAACGAGAACGAGAAACGAGAACAAACCACTTGCGAGCGCAAACACACCAACACAACTGTGGGAGAAAATTATGACTAGAGTAAAGATCTACTAAAGAACTAGGTTTATCTAGTATTGAAAGTATGACAGCAGATTATACTCTCGATTTCAAACATTAACTCCTACGGAGAAATGAAACGAAGGATTAACTTTATTTTCCTTGCGCTTTCCGACAAGGTGAAGGCATTAAAAAACAAACAGCAACACATGCAGATGCAGCCGAGGCAGCAGAAGATTAAATTGAAGGTTGCAAGATTCTTCCTAAAGAAGAGTAAAGAAATTTAGTTCGTTGGAATCAGCGAATAAATCACTCTTCATCAATTATCCATTTCGTTTTTGGGGCAAATTTCGTCTCAAACTCACTTTATTTATGCCGAAGAAGAGCCTTGCTTCTTTAAGAGATTTTAAGAGGAAATAAGTATGAGGTGCCAGTCCAGCGTAGGCATGCGATTATTAGGGTTACGAATTACCATAATCTACTCAAGCAGTTAAATGGCCTTAAGGTGCGGTTAAGGTTAATTGCTCTTGGGAACGTTAAGATTCAAGGTTAATTGGCCCTTGGGCACGTTAAGATTCAAGGTTAATTGGCCCTTGGGAACGTTAAGATTCAAGGTTAATTGGCCCTTGGGCACGTTAAGATTTAAGGTTAATTGGCCCTTGGGCACGTTAAGATTTAAGGTTAATTGGCCCTTGGGAACGTTAAGATTCAAGGTTAATTGGCCCTTGGGCACGTTAAGATTTAAGGTTAATTGGCCCTTGGGCTCGTTAAGGTTTAAGGTTAATTGGCCCTTGGGCACGTTAAGGTTTAAGGTTAATTGGCCCTTGGGCTCGTTAAGGTTTAAGGTTTAAGGTTGAGACGCCATCAAGGCAAAACCCTGAAAGCCCACTAACGGGCTTAACGAGCATCATTCACTGGACTGGTCAGGAGCACGAACATGCATTCCGTAAATAATAAAAATGAAATATTAATGGCACCGTTTAAACAAAAATGTAAGTGAAAGAAAGAAAAAGGAACACATTAACAGAAGAGCACAACGGCGCTTGCTGCCGAGATCTCTCTCACTGCCTGACTGCTTTCAATATGAAGCCCACGTTCGAGGTGAGAAGCGTTGACACCGCGAGGTCTTCATAGGGCGTTCTAAATTTTCTCACAAGAATCCGAATTTTAGATAAACTTACACGATCTCAGCCTCGTAGGGGAAAAGGTTAAACGGCACTAAAAAATTAAAATAAGTAACAGTGCATGCAGGCTGAATATAGAATTTATCTGGTAGGATTAATATCTTGTTTTTACTTATGAATTTTTCTGCGCCATGGAGCAAGTGTTGCGACTTTTACTTCAACTCCCCAAAAAAAACTGCGTCGATCGTTCTTGAAGATGTAATTCGTCAAGAGTTTTCTACGATTTCAACTATGCTCATACTACGAATATTCCTGAAGCCTTCCCTCAGAATAAAGCTTCTTCATCCAACGGCAGCGTCGCAGTCATAAACGCGTTACATCGACGTTTTCCCGACGAGTAAGCTTCTAGACCCTAAAAGTCTTCAGCAACTGCCATTCAAGTCATCTTACGATCTCTATCTCCTTTCCTAATAATGCTGTAATAAAATATTTAGCTTGAATTTTACAATAGATATTCATTTAGAGGTTACGGATTCATTTAAGCATATTTCCATGTACGTGAGGACAATTTAGATATTTTCTAAAACGTCGTTTAAGCGACTGAATTCGATTCATGCGGTTGGTTTCTCATTGCCTGGCATAGCTGAGGTAGAGAGTACTACCCTAGACTTCTAAACTTCATCAAATCCAGGAGTGCGTTATTTGACTCAGTCATTGGATGTAGGCCGCCGAACATCTTATTCTATTAAAGTCAGCAAAGGAAAAGTCGGCTTTTCACCTGTAAATCCCATCAAGACTTCTAGTGGAAGTTACTGATCTTGTGACAGCCTTCATTGTGCTAAACTGCCCGACAACCCATAAATTACGGCTTCTCAACCGAGTGCTCAAGGTGCATTCATCCACTCCTCTCAATCGTCTGCAGCAACTTTCATAAAAGTGAGGATCCTGATCCATTCGCTTTAGGCAACCACATTTAATTGTTTTTCTCCCATGACGCGACGTGTGAGAGAACGTAAAGTATTAATTGAAAATGTCATGAATGTTAGATTGGTTCTTCAGTAATAAATTGTAATCTTATTTCAAGTGCATCAATTCCCATCTGTTTCGAAAAGGTGTGAGATTGGCACAGAAGCAGTTCACGTTACCTTACCCAAAATCTATATAATTATAATTATTTAGTGTAAATCATATAAAAGGTCTCTATCTCTGGATCTCTGTCACATATATGTGTTTATAGATGTTAGTGGCAGCGTACTACATATTGCATCGAAAAGAAATGAACGCATAATGAACGAATGAAAATGTTTCATGATTGATTTGATAACGAAGACGAAGAAAAGTTCCGTTCAATCTTGAAAATCAACATAAAGGATGCCAAAATGGTGGAATTTCTATGTTAAATAAGAAAACCGCTACAATCACAATCATTAGTTGAACGGAAAAATCTAAAGAATCGAGCTCAAGTTTTATTGACCTTACTCAATTTAGATTAGGCGAGTTAGAAGCTTTTTAACAGTGGATAGATGCGTCATGACAAAGAACTGATTATTTTTTCTTCAGTACAAGGCATCATGCTTTCAAATGCACGTCACATCTACGGTCACTACCTAACAACATCAATTGTCATGGTTTCAAAATTGTTAAACTATTCTCAGTGGAAAAAGTTAAAGTAAATCTGCATCAAGACCCGCTATAACGAAAGGTAAGGGGTTTGTTATGGCACCCTACACCGAGTTTTGTTTAGCATATTTTACTTGAGATAAGTGGTGAAACATTTCTTAAATCGCGATACTAACGACGTATTTTGATGTTTAAAAAAGCAAGAAAGCGTAGCATGGAGCTTGTTTGCGTGAATGACCCGAGGTTTTCTTAACCACATATATTTAAGTTTAAGAAGTGTTTTGTTATTTCTTTCTTCAATTTCCTTGTTATTTATCAAACTGAGAAATGACCTCTGATTTCATTTTTCCTTCTCTGTCGAAAACATGAAAGAAACACTTAGTCTTGAATTTGCATTTCATGTTTGCAAGTGAAAAACGCAGAAAGGAAGCGGAAATTGAATGAAAAATAAGAAGCAAAATTCGCCCACTGAATTCACACACGCAAACAAATTTAAATTTCATACTACGAGACAGACAGAAGCCTAGCAATGCTTCGAACAAGCTATTGTATTTTTTCATTATTGATTCGTGTCAAAGAACCAATTTTCAGCCAAAAGTTTACATAAGGATAACACTGGCTTACAGAAAAATTTTGCTCTGAGGCAAGAATGGAGATATTTTTTTTTCCAATTTGGGTGTGCTGAATTCAAATTTATGAATAGTTCTTCTCTATCACCTCTGGTTTTCTGGCTTTTAAATAGTTTCATTTTAGTATAAAAACAGGGACTATATGTGTACATTTCAAGATTTGCAGCAGCTTTACATAACAGGTAAAACAGAATAAATAAAGAACAATGATTGAATCAACATACTTGGATGACACAATTACACAATTCATAGTACCACAGACAGTCAAAAGTGTGTTATCTTAGAAGATCTGGTGTATTTTGCCTTCGGGATGTCACGCAAGAGCATCCAGTAGAAGTCTTGATGTGAAGCGGAGGAAGAAGCACCTTATTCATGTCCACCAGAGGATTCCCCTTGACGCTGTGTTCGCCAGGAACAAAAGTGCTTCTAGACCCCCAGTGTGGATTGAGACCTGCTGCCCTAACTGCCAAAATCCGTTTTGACATATAATTATATATATGATGTAATGCTATCACTTACATTTAGTGCATAATAACTAAAAAATAAGCCATAAGTCTCACAATATTAGAATTAACCCTGAATGCACATACGCCTTTATGTACCGTATTTGCACAAAATGCACACGATGCATCTCTAAAAAGAACTAGAGGTGATGAGTAATAACGGATTTCAAATTTGAATTCAGCATCCCCAAATTAGGTTAAACGGGTATTTTTGTGATTGCCTCAACTTCTTTGTAAACCAGTGTAATGATCTAACAATAAAAATGACATATTGTAGTGGAAAGGGGACTATGAATTTCCAGCTTGAAGTTTAAATAAAACCAAGGAAGTGTGACATAAATGACATATTTTACTGAATAATAATCCTCTTGAGTCGATCTCGCTCAATTTTAACACTCTAACACATCCCCCAGTTTTACAGTAATGCTGAACCCGCAATTAGTTTCAATTCTTGAATGAGAAATTGAATTATGGCTGGGCCTGTGAAGGCACTAGTTCCTAAAATCAAAGAATTAAAGGGGTTGATTCACTTTCGGACGAAATTTTTCCCTATTGAGCAGATTAATCTGAAAGTTACACCACATTTGAAAATTAAGATTTTGAGACATTTTTGGTCGTGTATATTTTTTAAAATTTTTGCATGGAAAACGAGTTATTCTAAAAGGAAGATTTTTGCGGACACTTTTCAAGGCAAAATAATGGCTAACCAATTGATTTTAAAAGTGGCTTTTATTGTCTTTGCACTCAGAAAACAATATTCTACGATTGCTATTGAGTCGAAATTCAAATTCGTTGAAATGACATTTAAGGAATTGGGGATGGGCTTGCCGACCTGGTAAAAACTCAAGTAAGCTGAGCCTTTCGCAAGCTGTAGCACACGAACGGATGCACTTACAAGGAAGTGAAGCATATCGTTAGATTTCAAAGAAAATTCTCTATAACATGAGCTAAAAACCAGAAAATCTATAATATTTCGGATTTTGACTGGAACAGTCCTCTTAACGTGCCCGCATTTTATTTTTTTTGAGGATAATCTTAGCATAAACTAATTAATGTACACGAAAAAAGTCGAAACAGTTGGGCGTGCACCTTATATTTTTAGGTTTAACAAAAAATATCGTCTCTTTTAACAGCGGTTAGTTTTATAAAACCACTACAAATATAGAGTTGGTGTTAGAGTAACGACCAATGGATGTTAAATGTCACCAGAGCAAACGAGTACCGATGCCTGCAACACACGACAAAACACTGCAGACTGGGTAACATAATGTTAGTCCCACCTTGAACCGTTTTTTGTAGGTAACCCACGGAACACCAACGGGTCAGGATCGGATTCTTTTTACTCTCATGCTGCTGTTTAGTTGGACAGGTTAAAACGCAGTACAGCCAGTGGCCGACTTTACATGAAAAAAATTTCTCCTGAACTGTGGATAGTATCTTATAAAGCGGGATTCTTTCTATAGCAAACGTCTTATCCAATACACCACGAAGCTTCATATCTGAGAACACCAGTGTTGGGCACGAAATTTTTAAAATGTTGCGGCGCAACCGCAACCGCAACACCACAAAAAAAGTTGAGACGCAAAAGCAACAGCAACTTTGAAAAAACCAAAGTTGCGGTCGCAACCGCAACTCGCAACCGCAACTTTTTAGTTATTATATATAATTTTAATTAAATATTGTTCAATTTATTTGACGTATATATTGCTATGTATAAAATAATAGTAAGATATTCAAAATAGTGCATTGTTTTACTAAAAAATTAACAGATCGAGTAATTGTGTGGACGATCTTTCAGTATCTTGATATTGAATGAGATATCAAGCTACTGAAAGAAACGTTTCATTTATAAATAAAGCATGAACAACAAAGTGAATTCCATTTTCTAATTCTCATAAGGTTGAAAAGGTATCTAGCTAGTAGCTATATTTTCATAGGAGTTCCGTATGTATATAGCAAAAAATTGGGAAAGGAAGAAACGTTTCATTTGTAAATACAGCATGAGCGATGAAATGAATTCCATTTTCTTAAAAAATGTTGGAAAGGTACCTAGCTAGTAGCTATATTTTCGTAGGAGCTCCGTATATATATAGCAAAAAAATTAGAAAACAGAAAAGTACAGTACATTTGTACAGCCTATATGACGGCTAAAGAAAAAACATACATATGCTCCTGTAATATATGATATTCCTCTGCTTTTTGTTGTTCCTCTGTTAAGATTTAATACTGGTTCATGATCTCAATATGACAATGTCAATGCACTGTAATGACGATCAACGTTGCCTTTCAAAAATGTTAACATTTCAAAATGTTTGTCTGAAAGCAGAGCACGTCGTGGTCTCAAAATTTCTTTGCCTAAGAAGAACAGTCGTTCGACCGCAGCGCGCGATGGTATCGGCGTGTTAAATTGGATGAACGAAGCGACAAATTCACTTGAAGATCATATAATGAGTTACATTAAATTTACTTATATACTGTAAGCAAAGTGTATGTGTATCACTGTATCGCCTAATGCTAATAATAAACAGTTGCCAGACGAGTTGTATCCTGTACCCTTTAGTTTCAAACGAGTTTGAAATGCGTTTTAACCTTTTGAAGTCATTCTAGAAATTAAATTACCATCGTGGTGTTGCGGTTGCGAGTTGCGGCCTAACACTTCAAAAATTGTTGCGATCGCAACAGATTCGCAACTTTCCAAAAATTGTTGCGGCGTAACCGCAACCGCAACAGAAAAAGTTGCGATCGCAATTGCGGCCGCAACTTGTTGCGGCGCAACTGCCCAACACTGGAGAATACATACCTAAACAAATGCAAATACACATATATAGCTATGTTTGGATACCTGCATGTATGCTTATACGTTTACATTATTTAAATTATAGAGGGTGCTCTAAAATTTTTTCCGCAGTTTTTATTACACATCGAAATAGACCTCGAGACGATAACATAAGATTTTAAAAATTTAAATGAGTACGAAACTTTATTAAACAATATTACAAGAGGCGCTAAAAGTATCGTCCTTCATTTTAAGTACATAGTTTACTTTTCTGTCGCCTTAGCACGTTGACATGTTGAAGAGTACACAATGATTGGGGCTACCACACCGTGGCTAGCGCTGGGAAAAATTGCCGAATTACGTATGCTCAAGATAAAAGGAACCACAACAAAGGGTCCTTTTTGAACGATAACTGACTTTTGTATAGAATAACTACGTAACGAGAATAGTGATAACACGAGAGAACGCTATATCGTAGGAATACTCCCTCCAGAGAAACTTTTTGAACAGCAGGTATACAAACGTATCGTTGCAAGGCAGCAAACTTGTCAATACTCCCAGTACAGGTTAGTCATCGGTTGTGGAGTGCCTAAAGAAAATTTGCCAATCAGACCCTCTCTCCGACTGAAATTGGACGTCAATCAACAACCCAGCAAACAATCCACTCGCGAGATCACAAGTGCCGGTCTGCGAAAACTGCAATCCAGGTTTTGACAGAAACCTAAATTACAACCCCGGCCTTCCATCACGGACACTGTAAATATTCGTCAATAAACGCGGACTGAACCCTTTAAATTACTTGAAATTTACCGACATCTACGAGCATCTAGGAGGATTGATGAATCAAAGCGTTTTAGGCGTTTTTATGATATTTACCTTTCTAATGGCCCACAGAAACACAAATATGATTTGGTTTTTAACTAACCAGTCTAACTTTTTCGCCGGAGCATGCATGTTTTTTTGCCGCCCAAGCGATTTAATTACTTGGGCGGCGAAAAGCACGCATGCAGGCGGGCGAAAAGGTTAGACTGGGTACGGTGCGTTTTGTGGGCACCTCCCATCACGAATGATATTGGAGCATAGAAAACAACATGCAGATGGGTGCGATATAATGTAGAGCACCATCAAGCCTCAGTTGGGCCGTAGAAAAACAAAGGAGAATAATATTAGGAAAGAGCATGGCAGAAAGGAGTTACCTCTTCATCGAAAAAACTTATTTCGGACGAAAAGTTTTGTTAGGTCTGTTTCTATATGCGCTGTTGTATTTATAATTTATATCTGAAAAATATTTTCAATTTCAATTAAAACTTCCCTGTAAATGATGATGTACTAATTCAACTAGTTAGAAGACTTGATCATTAGATACCTCTCGGCAACTTCTGAACTTTTAGAAAAGGTACAAGATATGTGGAGGATATGTCAATAGGTTAATGTACTTCCCAACCAAACATTTGAATACTGTACCAGTGTTGTTCACGCAACGCTCGTCAAAAGTCTCAAGCGAAATTGTCCCTCGGTTGGGATGAGCGCAAGTGTTGAGTTTTGAATTTTCCGGCGAGGCTACTCACCGGTGCCACTCATTCTGGCAGTAATTTGTTGAAAAATACAAATTCTACCCAGGCGAAAATTTCACTTTTTCAACTTCGTCCCTTTTCAATTGGTGAAACGGAAATATATAACGATAAATGGTGGAAGCTAAAGTGCAGGTTACACTCCGTTCATCAATATTTTTATCTCAATGAGTACTGGATCCCTTTTTAAACAGCAAGACGTACTAACATTTACTGAATATCTTACGCGAGGCCAAGCGACAAAATTCGCTAACGTACCCAGTATGCGATCGATTTTAGAGCGTGGTATTTTTCCTGCCGGCTAAATGACTTAACAACTAGTCATGTAATTCTATCTATAAATAACATTAGATTAAAAAATAATTCACAAAAAATTTCTTCTACCTCTACATCGGAGCAAAAAATTTTTTCACAATCCTATGAAACACTTATCTTCTCTTTTTAATTAACTCACAATTAGTTACACGTGGAACTTCAACGTTAACGAGGTTACAAATGTTAACGTTATCTCGATTTAGTGCTCCTGACGCAAATGCACTACTTGGTATTTTAATCTACATTTGGTATCACTTAAATTGTCCCTCTTTGCAAATTTGATTATGCTGTTATCGTCCCGGTGACGTCAGGAACACTTCATAATAATTCTTATTTTATTTTAGATTACAATTGATAATTTAAAGACATTAATTCTACTTCAATAGTGTAGAAGCAATGATTCATTTGAAAACTCTCCTACCCTTGTTACTGAAAGCGCAACATCGCAGTAACTTCTTGAATAAAATCGTAAAATACTTTGATGGAATATGCGGTTAAATATGAACAATTCAACTAATAGCTAACAAAAGATTTTCTATATACAATATCGCCTTATATTATTATTGATGCTAATTTTCTGTCACAGCGAAACATGGTCTCCCATAATCGCTCTGCCATTCGTGTGTTTTTATGTTTAGTAAAATAAGATATTCATGCCCTCGTTTCGTTCAAAGCATTGCGTTGCAATAATTCAGTTTGAAGTTAGTATGTGTCATTAAACGAGACGTGTAATTCAGTGGTGTGCCGACGTGCCCCTGGTGTGCTACGTACAGCACAAATTGCCAACTAGACTTTTTCAAAAGATAATTGATCTTCAGGCATCAAAAAATTGTTTTTGATCGTTGGAATACTATGAGAGTGGCTAAATAATATTTACTAAACAATGTGAAGCCATGTTGTCGATTTAGGTAAAATTGGAGAGTTACACTTTCATCTCAATCACACGTGCATGGAGATACATTTTTGAGGGATCGAACAGAGCTAAATTCCTGGAACTGTCTCAGACAGAGCGGCAGACGTGCAGCAATGTCGCCGGAGTGCGGTACATTTTTATCTGTTTCTGCAGATGCTGTATTCAGGAGGAAATAAATTTCTAGGGAGCTCTGCTGAAGGTGAACGTAAGGCCTCATGGAAAATATTTCTTAAGCATCGGTGAAAGGTATTCTGGGGGTGAGGTGAAAGACGCACCTGGAGGGAAGCGATTTGATGATTCCGAATTGCCAAAGAAGAATGTAAATATCACGTTGCAGCTATGTATTCTCAGTGAAGATATATCCTGAGGCGTACTATTCTTATATGACTGAGTATTCCACGTTTGAGTATGGCTTCCAGCTATTAAAGGACAATGGTAATAGATTAAACCAGAATATGGACATTTGGGACTTGACAAATTTTATATCCTATATTATGCATGGGGATTGGCGCCCCAGTGGAGTCACCGTTGGGTTACCTCAGCCGCAGATGTTCTTTTATCCTTTTTATCTTCCGTGCCCGTATTACTTCTTCCAGTTTTCGTATCATCTTCTCTGTCACTTATTTGTCTTTGCATTCTCTTCTTTCCTAACGTGCTGTTTCAACGTACAGGATTTCCAGAGTAGGAAAACACCTTGTGCACTGATTCCTCGTTTTCTTTGCCCATATTACCGTAAATGGTTCGTTCTCTATCCTTTGTGGAAATCTTTCAGGAATGTAAACAGAGCCTCAACGGGACGGTTATACTAATAAAGAAAATTTAATGAATGACAAGAGAACATTTAAACTTATGCAGTCTTTTTCTCTGTTTCTTCATATGCAACTTGGACATGTCAAGCCTAGAGCGTCAGTTTTTCTATCATGGCCGCTTCAATAAGGATGAAATATCTCATTCCAGACTGGAATTCACCTCAGTAATATTTTAGAATTAACGATGCATTTTTTTTTTGTACTGACTGCTTTTATGTTTAAACGACGGTTATATGTCTTTGTTTTCCTTAACATCCAGCATATAGATATTTCAAAATGTGCTGACAGATATTACAAGTTACCAACAGCTTGACTTCATGACACCAGCACGCACGCCTCAGTTTACGGTTGCTTTGCGATTACTCTTATCATGAAAAGCAAATGGGCGCATTCGAATTTTGAAATATTGTATTCCGTAATTCGCGTCCTAACTTACGAGATTCTTGCAATAAGTTACCCCCAATATTACGGGTTTATTTTTAGAAGTTTCATTTTATCAGTGTGACTTTTATCGTAGACTTCAGCCACGCGTAGACACAAACAGTCATATATTCTTTCCTATCAAAAGATCATGGTCAAGAGATGCTTATTTCGCTTGCCAACTTGCTTTAACTCGTCAATATCAACAACGGGCAAACCTCCACACAGAAACGTGAATAACATTGCGGACTACGAGAGTGTGAAATAAGACACAGCATTTATAGTCGCACATACAACAATAACTCGAAAAAATTAAAATAATTAAGACAATTCAACCAAATTTGTCCCCACATGAGTCACGATTCAAAACCTGTATTTCTGATGGTTTTCTTAGCTGAATCTTCAAGGACAGGGCCAATTCATTGGATCTTATTTTCAAGGCATGATTTTCTCTGTCTTATTTTCTAAAAAAACAGACTCGCACACATTATACCCTAATATATAATGGCTACTCATAACCACAATTAATAACAATTTGATCTCAGTTAATCAAACAATGATATGGTTTAAACCATAACATTGGATGGAAATACCTTGGATGGGTTTGCACTGCACTGTCAATTTTTATCTTTTACACTGTTGTGTGAGTAACTGAAATGTTGAACTGAAAAACCGTGGAATTTTCCATCACAATCATTTCCTATTTAATACACATTAAATCAATACATTTTGATAAAGCGGTGCACAATGATTGCATTCATTACGCAAATAAATACACGAATTTCTTAAGCGTTTCTGTAGATGCTCATTCTTTTTAGTTTTTCCAATGTCAGTTCCCAGTTCAAACTGGGAAAGCGGCAAACAGAATTCGTTGAAACTGAGAGAGATGCAGATTTTGCGACTGATTTTGCAAGATCGTTGCGTATCATCAACTGCGATGCAGATGAGGGTCTTTGCAATACCATCCACTTGCATATATGAATAATATGCTGTTTAATACTCTCATTTCACTTTGAGTCCGGTTCAATTTATTTTTCAATATTCAATCATTTACAAACCCATTCAACCTTTTACTGCCAACACCTTGTTCACCATCCTCGGAATGTTGTGCCTGAAACACGAATGTGCTGACTGATACCGTATCGAAATTTTTGTGTACTATTCCACTACTTGCCTGTTTCAGTCGTTACCTGGAAAATGGCATGCGCTTAAGCATCAATACGAACTTTTCGATTTTAACAAATTTGTCTGCTTGTCAAGTGGACAGTTCTACTCATGCATGCATATATAGCTAACAGTCTCCTGCTCTTATAATTTGAATTCAACATTGAGGAGTTAAGCCTAACACGTGCATTTTTCCAACGAGGCCATGAGAGGGTGAATAAAAATTGACGTTTTCAACTGTGATCGAGTTGAACAATATTTTTAAGGCAACAATTAAGTTAACTGACTTTTTTGTCATCAACTCTCAACATTTACGACGGGTTCACACTGTAATATTCGTTATCATTCAACCGGTGTGGGGTGTGATGTGTTTCAAATTGTTCACAGCTTGTACCTCTGGTACCTGCATTTACGCATATTTCATTTTCAGACTTTGTGTAAATAACTTCTGAAGTTATTGTAATTTCATTATCATTCAGCAATAGTTAAAGTTTCGAAAAATTTTCAGGTCTGTAAAATTTGAAGCATTCGAGAATTTTAAATATATGATTTTCCCCCAATTCACAGTCTGACTTATTTTCAGAAAAAGTTTCATGAACATCAAATTTGATAAAAACGTGAACGATGTAGCTACTCTGAAACTAAATTTAGGATATTATTTTCTGATTAAAAAGACAAATTGTCTGAAGATGTTTACCTACGAGCGAAAAGTCCCTTCAAATATTGAACCTGTACTTTGGGGCCCGCCTGCTCGCGCTTTTGATCAACATTACCCTCTTACTTGCAGCTTGGTCGTCCATCATCAGCGTTCAGCTCTCCTATAAAGTGATTCTACAACCTTCAGATATAGAAGGGTCTTTGCAAACCACCTACGCCGGCATCTCCCGGGTCCGCTGCGCTGCCATTGCTGCCCTCAACCCCAACTCCACCTTCTGCATGACGGAGGGCGGCGACTGCATAGCTTCCAACGCGTCGTTCCCTCCGGGGTACAACAACACTGGCGTGGTGCCCTTCCACCGCTGCTTCACCAACAGCAAGCATCTCTTTGACATTGGTTTGTAAGCGTATCTTAGTTTTCCTGTACTGTTTATTTCATCTATTCACACTCATATGGGGATAGGAAATAACTTTCGTTTCATCTAGCTTCTTTGCTCGCCAAAAAGATAGGATTCGAGCTTTCACATCCGTAGGCAAATGAAAGTTAAGGAAATATACATAAATTCTTCATGACACGGCCCTTACAAGAATGAAATTCAGTCACAAGGAAATCCCGTTAGTTTCCCACAATGAAAAGCACGTGAAAATTTATAAATATCAGATCTACTGCTCAAGCAAAGCGTAAATTAAATCATCAGTCGGTGTTCATGAATGAATAATATCGCATGATATCAATATGCGTTAATCCCTTCTCTCATTTTTGTCGCAAAATTTCAGTTCGTGGAGCAAAATTTTCTTTTTGCACTGCACAACAGTCAAACATCAAAATTCAGTGGGGGAGAAAATATTCTTCAACACGAAAATTTCTGTTTCTTCATGTGTAAGAGAATTAACTTAATTTTTTCAAATATTCATTGTAAAGGAATGCATACTCCCTTCTGAAATATGAAAGTATGGATACACAAAAAATAAAATTTTATTTGATTTTACGAAAATTTATCACATTTAAATATTTTAAAAGGTGAAAATAGTATTCGTACAGTACAGAAATAACGTATTATCTTCAATTAGTAATTTGTAAAATAACCTTCATTAACTTCAATAGCGACTGATCTTTTCCTGTAGTTCTCAAGTAAAGATTAGTAAACATTTGTAGGTACTGTATCTTGTTCCATTCTTCCTGGGACATTGTTTTCAGATTCTTGACATTTGCTAGCGCTCCTTCTCGGACTTGAATTTCTAAGTATCGCAACAAGTTCTCGATTAGGTTCTTGGCTATTGCAAGGTGTCAACATTGTTTTCTGTAAACCAGTTCTTTGTAAATTTTGCTGTTGGCTTGGGATCATTACTCTGTCCGAAAATTTAATCATAGGGAAACTCAAGACTTGCATCAGAAATCTGTACGTTTTCTTGGGGGATTTCTATTGGTTTTTCGATGTTTACTTTGCCGTTATACCTGATATTTAACCAACCCTTTTCGTATAAAAATAGCCCTTATTTATAATGCTCCTACTTCTAAACTTGGCAATTGGTACACTGTTCTTTGGTAAGTAGGCATCGCCATCTTTTCTCCAAGCAAGATTCCGATAATTTTCCGCATCTCAATTCTCCATATCCTTGTTTCTCCAAAAAAGTTCAACCTTGCATCTTTGTGTTCGTTAAATAGGAACGGAGTTTTTCTCGGGGTCCGCGGCTTTACACTGTCCCTTTGAACTTCGTTTTTCTTTCTTAGTTTAGTTGTACTAATTCCTAATGAATGTAAGTTCTCCTAGAGCTCTTTGCAAGTTACGCTTGAATTGCTTTAATTCTCTCGACAATCTTTCAGAAATATACCTTGGAGCACCGTTTTTATTTCGTTTTCAATTGGATTGCGTTTTTTAAACCATGCGATGAATGATTTAATGATGGTAAAAGAATATTCAGGTTATTAGAAATCTTCCTGTAATTGTTCTCATCTGTCCAGAGCAAAAAAACATTTTTTTGTAAATAAGTGAATTCTATGTTTTTTCCCATGATTTGAACTTTCTCGTGTAGCACAGCAATATTAAGAAATGGACAGGTTCTGATTTTAAACTTGACCGTGGGTACCGAACCATTATTCTAATTTTCTAGAATATTCTCTTTTAAAATATTACTACAATTTAGAGGTTTAAAATTCAGAATTTGTATTGTACGAATAATTTCTGCACCTTAAAAAATGAATAAAGTACATTGATTCCTCTGTAGTCAAATACAGATTAATTTGATTTGCGTACATTAAAGACGTGTATTGTTGCACAACAAATGTTGAAACTTTCTATCTATAATGTCTGCTCTAAAGTATTGAAACAATCAGGAGTTTTAAAATTTAAAATTAGTATCGCATTAATACTTTCATCGCCCTTTAAAATGTATAAATGGTATTAATTTCTCTATGGACAAAAACGAATTAATTTTATTTACATACATTAAAGACATGTATTCTAATGCAGTAAATGCATAGAAAGATTGTTCAGCTAATATTAAAAAAATGAGTAATATATTTTTATATGTACGAATATTTCTTTTCTCGATTGCATGTACTAAATATCTAGCGTAACGCTTACACAATTATTCGCAATATTTGTTTTGAATTTACTTCACAAAAATTGTTCAAAATGTGTTCCACCTACATCAATTCACTTTTCAAATGTCAGCCTTAACGACTGCCGGATATAGGAAACACGTCTGGCATTTTGGGAATCTCACCAGCAGCCACCGCATCCAATTCTGGCCACGAGATCTTCTTCGGATTCAATGGGTGTAGCATAAACAAGGCTCATGCTAAAACTTTTTGAAGAAATATCACTAAAACTAAATTTTATTATTGTAAGCTCTCATAGAATAGAAGTGTTTATAACGTAAATTACAAATAAATATTACGAGAATTTTGTAATTAAATTTCATCATTTAAAACAATAAAAGCTAATATCTCGAAAATCCGATTTTTTTTCGAAAAATTTCACAGAATATATTTGATTTTCATTCATTTGGCCATTTTTCTGCTTGGTGTGCAATTTTGTCCCTCTTGTTCTAAAACTATTTGTTTTTTATCAAAATTTTATTTATTTTCAAGTTTTCCCCTCTTTCAGCACTGATGATGGAACTTTAATAATTCCGATATGTTTGCTATAAATGTAAAGTTCGTTTTTACACAGGTTCTTCCTTTTATTCTACTTCATCCAAATTTACCTTAACCTAGTTTTATTATCAGAGTTGGAATTTAACACTGACCGCGGCGGGTTAATCTGAAGATCAGTATTGCACTCGAATTTAAGTCTATTTTGAGACAAATTCTAAAAAGTACAAATAATATATGGATCTGGCTTTCTGTTTGTTTTAAATTTACTGAAAATTAAGCCTGTGACCGCTGTTCGGTCAGCAGCATTTTGAAAATCCCTTCAGTGGCCAGCGGTAGCTCACGTCATCGTCAGATCGTTCACATACTTGCGCCTATGTTTGATCTCTGCTGTTCTTATACGGTTGCACAATTGACAAAATATTTACGAAGTTTTGCTGAATCGTGCGAGACAACACATGTTAAACAAAGTGCAGTCTAGCTGACAGCTAGCTTTTCGTTTAAAAATTTACTCCTCCTTAATGCCGGCCTCCCCTCGACATCCTCATACCTCTGGATGATTTTTGGAGACTACCACGTCATTTATACACACTTGACTTCATCACTCTATGAAAAATCTATGATTTTTCGTCATTCGTAGAGTTGATGAACATTTCTGTAAATTTGTCTCTCGTGTTTATCATTCCGTGTTTTTCCTAGTGCACTTCAGGGACGACAATGATCCTTACAGGGTTAGTTAAAACGATCCTTTCAATGGTATACACTCAACATTGGGGCCCGGATATCGGGAATTTTTGTATATTCTAAAATTGCACACAATCAATCTCATAGATTGACATAATTTCATTTCTGATCATGCAAGTTCCATTTGGGCTAAACAGCGGCTGCCATGCTGGACTACGCGAATACCGGCAACTGTTGGCCCAGTATGTTCCGGAACATAACTGACCTCGGATGCGTGTACACGCCGGCGATGTTCCCGTGGTTGCTCCCTGTGTTGCCGTTCGCTCAGCTAGGCGCGCAAGATGTGCCAGAGTTTGCCTATCTATTTATTAATAGCGTGACGGTTCTAAATGCACAATACAACAGTAGCGTGTAAGTCGGATAAAATTTGTCAATGATCCATGTATCTGATTCGGATTGTTTGCGAGTAATCAGAGAGAGCTTATATAAGTTTATACGTTACCTGTTATTGTTTGTTGGTCATGCGAAGCATTTTATTGCGTTGTTTGCATTATTTATATATTTTATACGTATTTTTTGCGGTAGCGCGTATACGTTATTCAAGATTTTTAGGCATTCTTTCGCGACAACTCAAGTGTTATCTGTAGCATGTTGAACCTCATCCGTGTTTGTTTGTACATTTTCGGCGATAATCTATATGTTATACTTTATAGTTTCGACTTCATCTGCTACGGTTTATTCATTATCAGTGATAGGGACCGTCTTGCAATCGCTTTTTATTTTATGTAAGTTACTGAAACACGAAACTACGAGGCATTCCCCGAACGAGCCAGAGTTCCAAGTCAAACCTGAAGTGACTTTTCCGATCAAACAAAACTTTGCAAATAAGTTTCAAATGCAACAAATCCTCAGCGATGGACATTTGAAGCTTAATTAGCAGCTCTTCGTACTCACAAACAACGATACAATAATTGAGACTTCAAGAATCATAACCTTGTTCATAAAACTTCAAAAAACGGCTTCAAAGATAATCGCATTTGAAACTCGGGCATCTCAGCTCGACGAACATTGATTTTTCACCATTCTGTGACTTTTAATACTTAATTCTGTGACTATTAACACATTCTGCGAAAAAACTTATTTAATACTTTCATAAACTGTGTTTAGTGAGATGCATTTACAATACCAATGTAGCACACCTGATAGAAAAGTCAACATGGCGTTAAAAAAAATTTGTACTAGTCCTAATGCTACTAATAAAGACAAAAACTAACAAATCAAAGAACCACACTTCTCTGAAACGACCGCGTATTAAGATACTGTGTCAAAATTAATGTATTGGAGCTTATGCGTGTAAATTGATGGCTGAAGATTTGATAGCTATCTACACCTCCTCTGGTGCCTGTGCGTGATTGTGTGACGGCACGACACTTGGGGACCAGCCCGAGAATGGACCTCTCAGTTCGTTCTGTTGTCACATTCTGTTCTATCGCACCCAAAAATTGTATTTTCGTAGACACATAAATGTTTCTGGCTGAGGAGACATACAATAGTCAAAAATGAAAGCCATAAATAAATTAGGCAACTTTAATGGAAATAAAGTTGTGAAAATACTAAAAATAATATTAACAATAATGCGATAGCAATCGGGATCAAATAAATAACCACAGCCTGCAGCTCAAAACAAAGAACAATGCTTGTAATTTTGCAGCCGGCTGAAGACGAGTTGAAGATGCTACAGAGGGAACCCTAAAGCAGAATGAGCTCGTGCATAAATTTCAACTCTTAGGGTAAGAAGTTGAAAAATCAGCGTAGAACGAGGTGGTAATAATGGAGCATTTAGTACAAACGTTGAGAACATTTTACACGTAAACAAAAACGTAAGACAATAGTAGCAATTTCAGTAAAAGTTTGATTACTGATAATGTTAGCTAAACGAGCACACGGGATTTCTTTGAGAGAAGTAAAGATCATTTGACAGTAATTTTCGCTGTATTTTAAATTTAAATATCCCTGAAGATTTCTACAGAGGGATATTTTACTTCCAACGTTTACGAAAACGAAATAGACGTTGCCAAAAAGATATTTTGTAAGATTTAAAAAAAAGAATCGAAGCCAAAAAACTTCCATTGTTTAGACACAACGAATGCCGTTATTTATAAAATGCTACGTTTTGACGATTAGGACAAATAATAGCGTCACCGATAGAAGAACATAAAGAATGTCCGCAACACTAGAACAACACAACAAAGTTACCATCACGAGAACAGGAAAATTAAGTTATCACATCCGCACGAGGGTCAGTAGTAAACTAAAGACTGCAACCATGTAGAGGCATCAACATTGCTCGAGCTCCCTGCGAATTTTTACTAGCTCCAGCATAACGAAAATATCATTATCAAGTTTGTGACGCGAAAAAACCTAGAAAATTCAGTTCTCGAATTGCAAGTCTTCCCTCACTAGGCAGTGCACCATCTCAGCTCAGTGATGAAGATAGAGACACATAAGCTGAATCTGATGGTGATGTACATTGGTACGAAGAACGACTCGATTCAGACTTCTTGAGAAATGCGATATAATCCCTTAATTGCAATTGAAACAGAATTGGAGTCGAGATGGTCCCTACAAATGGAAACTAAACACCTGCACATGGTGACAGAATTACGGTGCTTGCTTGATATTTTGAAGGAAATCAGGGATTGTATGCGTATTTAGATTATATTAGTTTACAAGAAGCAATGAAATGCCCACACAAAGCGGATACATGGCACAAATCGACATAATTTATTACACGAAAGAAAATAAAAATAATCTTTCTGATTCCGAAGAGCGGTTCTGAATGGAATGTCTAGCTCTTTTTCACCATTAAAAAAGAAGAGTTACAGGACTTTGTTTCAGGAGATAAAATTTATTCGCAAACAGAGATGTCGTATTTTATTGTGTTTCGTCCTAGTTCATCTAGAGATAATTCATCCTTTTTATAAAACAAAGCGAAAAACAAAATGCATTGCTTGATGTTGTATGCAATATTGAGGTTTATTTTCTGAAATAATATTGTTCTTCTTATTTCTTGTCGTTTAAACTTGTAAAAGCACATAAGGCTAATATAGAGGAATAAATATTGTTTTAGCGATGATCGAGAATGATGAGAGGGCAATTTAAAGTCAAAACGAGGAAGCAGAGCGACAAGAGTATTTGCTTTTTTTGTCCTTAACAGCTGCTTCTGAGCTCTGGACTTAAGCTACAAAATAACCTGGAACCTTCCAGCTAAAAATAAAAAAAGCGTTGTTATGTTAAAATTTTTAGCGGGGTAATTCAAAGAAATGAAGACTCGGTGTATGAAAATTTAGTTCTCATGTGCGCAACGCACGAACAGAAAACAAAGCGCAGGTGTACTGGCAACGGAAGCACATTGTAAATATTAAACTGGAAAAACACAAGCGAACAAAATAAATAGTCTAACTACAGCAAAGCAAATAAATAAATAAATAAACACACAACTAAGCTCGCCAATGGCAGGTGAGAGAATGCGTCATAAACAATGCGTCATAAACAAACAATGCGTCATAAACAATGAGTCATAAACAATGCGTCATAAACAATGCGTCATAAACAATGCGTCATAAACAATGCGTCATAAACAATGCGTCATAAACAAATAATGCGTCATAAACAATGCGTCATAAACAAACAATGGGCCATAAACAATGCGTCATAAACAATGCGTCATAAACAAATAATGCGTCATAAACAATGCGTCATAAACAAATGCGTCATAAACAAACAATGCGTCATAAACAATGCGTCATAAACAATGCGTCATAAACAATGCGTCATAAACAATGCGTCATAAACAATGCGTCATAAACAATGCGTCATAAACAATTAATGCGTCATAAACAATGCGTCATGAACAAATGCGAGCAGCTACCGAGACTTGCGCCACCACCGCGTACACGCAGGGAGAAACATTGGCGCTTTCTTAAAGAGTGAGCGACAAACCGGCCGAATTTCAGATGTGAATTTAGCGCTTCAATTCCACTTTGCGATACTGGATTTGCAAACCATATAGACTCAGTGACAGTATACACTTCATTGGTAATGCAGTCTTAATCTTGACAATGCAGCTTTTACTGTTCAGACAGAGTTAAGAGATACTGCATTTCTAACTGACAACAAAAAATTAGCGTGAATTTGAACAAAATGGAGGTTATTAAAATTATAGACAAGACAGGCATTTCTAACAAACCAATAACAAGCTTTGTATGGCATGGAATATCCGCCGTCGTGTGTATAGAACGAGAAATGCCTTGGCAGACTAATATTTTCCAACCAGCTTTCTGTTTATACACGTCGTCTTCATCATTTCCTTCCGCAGTACACAGTGTGTCATCCATACTTTTGGTGATGTCATGTCCATAGAGCGTCTACAAAGAATATGCATGTCTGAAATGCCAAACTGTCATATCATTCACATATTTGTGAATTTGTGCTTCATCATGTTTCAACATCCTCATCTTCTATCTTTTCAAGTTGCCATCTTTCTGCCGATCTATGTGTTCTACTTATATTCTACTTTCATTCCAGTTTTCATATTTTTCCTTTCACCCATTCATCTTTGTACTATTTTGTTGCCTTGTTTTGCCCACAGATCATAGAAGCCAACGTGAATTGCACCACCTTCGACAAATCCACAAACTTCGCCACCCTCCTAAGCGGCACACCTTCACGTCACCTCGTCCTTGAAGTTAACGAAGCACACTGCAATAGACTTAGCTACAATTCTCTCTACTGAAGTAATTTTAAATAAATTACACCGTAAAATTCGACGAATTAAATAATGAAAGTGATCTTTCAACCAATTAAAAACGAATAAATTTCAAGTACTCGCATTGGGTATGTGAAAACTAGTTTAGCCTGATAACAACATTTTTATCATTCAGTAAGTCGATCTTCACCCGATTATTTTTGAACAAATGAAGTACTAAGTTAACCTACACCACAGTTCATTTTAAATAAATCAGCGGGCAAAACTTTTTTGAACAAATGAAGTACTAAGTTAACCTACACCACAGTTCATTTTAAATAAATCAGCGGGCAAAACTCGTAGGAAAACCCTGTTACTACACCACTCACTCATTAAAATTACTTCTAAGTAACTAATGCAATAAATATTAAGTGTTAAATAATAAGAAATGAGACATCAAGACTCAAAAACTAAAATACTCTTCGTAGATTTAGAATAACACATCAGTTATTTAGATAACGCAAAATCGTACGCTTTTTACTTACGTACACATGACCGTAAAAAATACAAAAAAGTTAGCTGTAATTTTTGAACTTAAATACTGCGGGGCACTAACTATTAAAATGAAAAATTCTTCAGCTACAATAACTGACCTGGCGGCCTAAACCTCCTGAGAATACTTTGAGCACCATCTGTAGTTTGTGGATGTTAAAACGAGACAGACATCAACTGTCGTAGTTCAATGCCTTGCCAGTTTAGTTCTTTGTTCTGCAGCTCTTCAATTCATAATGCAGTCCTACGTAAGCTCTGAACATCCAGGGAACCAGAGAAATTATTTTAATAATTAATTGTAGGCGCAATTTCATGAATTTTTAATTATAGTTAGCTTAAAATTAATGTTAATATAAATATGGAAAATTGACGAAATTTTTCAGAGAAATTTACCTGTTTTTTAATTTCAATTAGTTTTTAGCAGACTTCCATTTTGAACGATGCTTAATGGTGAAAAGCACATCGCTGAATACTAATGTCTACTTGGACTCCTTGACTACTCATGTTGCATGACATCATTTCCCTTGTAAAGGATTGCGCCAACAGAAATAAGCATATTCTCTGGATTTTCCTCAACAGTCATCCTACTTCTGCGCAACCTACTATGTGTATGTTGCTCCGAGCGCCGCTGTTCCAAAAGAGAACTCCACTTCATCGGAACTACTGCGCTGCATCCCCTCTTGGCAAGTATGACACCGGGGTTTCCAGGATTTTATGGAAAATGCAAGGGTTTCTTTTGCTGAAATTTCGGAAATTTTAAATCCTACTTTCCGAAAAGTTAACATTGCATCAATAAGCATTGATCGTTTACAGCTAACGTCTGTTAGCGTTTCTGTGCACAGTTGTCGATATAAGCTCATTTGAATTCATGTAAAAGCTCTTTAAAAATTGTAATCACCCCTAAATTACCTCTCTTTTAGGAGTGAATCTTAAATTTGAGTTTTAGAAAGCTTCCAGTGAAGCCTTTGGAGCGGCGGTCGGCATGCGTTGAGTGCCAGCGTGGGAGAGGTGCTGAGCTGCAGGTGTGCTCCTCAAATTCTGCAGGCGTCTGGCGGTGATGCAAACATAAGGATTATTATTATTATTAATGCGATTCAATCAAGGCTTACATGCACAGACAATGCCAGCACTGCTGTCATAGGAGCAGAAGTCTAGGTTGCAAACGCCAAAACATACGGAGAGGAGCAAAGATGGGTGAAGTTGTGAGGATGAAAGCAAGGGTTCCACGGAGGCAAATAATAAGAAAATATGACAATTAAAATTCGTTTTGATTAGAACGAGGTGCCGTATTTGTAAGAAAGCTTTTGGTTCTCATTTTTCTTCAATAGCAATGAAATTAATTTGGAATTCAAAACGATGCTGTAAGTTGAAAAATGATAACCTATGAAAACACTCTTCATTGTGTTTTCTAACATAATTCATTAAGACTTACTTCTTCGTCGTATCTATTGGACTCAGAGCGCAATATCTCAAAATTTAACGATGAATATTGATCAAGAATTTGAAAGACAATTGAAGTTTATTTGACGCAAAGGAAAAAGAAATATTACATTTTATTTCATTGGTATGCATAAGGTACGGTTTTTGTTGCATTGCACAGAAAAGAAAATTATTGAGAAAATTAGTAAAAAATTTCCTTATTCTATGTGCGATATTTCTTAGCAGAAACGACGCAGTGCTGTGATACTACCTCTGCGCCAACTAAAGCTTAAATGAATGTACGATGTCTCTACACATTCTTCTTCGGAAACATGCGTTCTGTGATGCCATGTATTTTCTAGAAACCTGTTTCTTCAAGCAATAAGTTCTTCATAAACTAAACACCAATTAATTATTTCGGAAAGACTTAATTAAAATTAATATCAGTTGGGTAAACAACAGAATAATTTCATGTCGGGGAAATACTAATATTTGTAATTAATGAATTTACATTGATGAATATAATGTGAAATGTACTTTAGATCAAGTGTGAGTTTGGGATCTCGTACAACCTTGTTCACGGGACTTCTTACGTGAACAGTGATGGGCTTTTCGTAGCATCCTATCATTCACTTCCGCTAAGTCGATACGTCGAAACATTCCAGTTTTTTATGAATAATTCACGATATCCAGATCAGCAAGTTCTCTTGAACTAATCTAAAGGGCAGCGAAATCATTTCATCGAGAAGCACAAATTGGGAAGTGAAAAACTCTCGCTCCCACGTGGTACTCAACCTGATTTGGAATGATTGAAACGATTTTCATGTTCATAGACCTTTTTGTTCGGCGGTACTCCACAGAGCAATTAAAGTATTTTATTAATGTGTTTATTTCCTAATTAAATTGTAAGTTCATTTATATTGATTGAAACAAAAAAACTTGATTCAAATATCAAGCATCGCACATGAGCGATGCTTTGTGCTTTTCATTTCAACGTTTGTCGACAGTACACACAATCGTTTCATGTCAATTAAGTCAATTAACTAACGTATTTTACATATATAACAAAATTTTTGAATTTACTTCTGTTCATGTTTATTTGTACCCGTTTCCCGTGCCTAGGATACTAATTCAGTCATTTGCTCTTAATTCAATTTGTATTTTAAGTTAGCTGGGAAAATGAAAATAAACCTACAAAAATATTCAGAAAACACGATTGTAATACAACGAGATTCGAGAATTTAAAAACAAATATCAGCAAAAAGAAGGGAATTCATGTACTATTTTGCGTTGTAAGTTTCTGAAAAAAGGTTCGGATCATGATTGACAAATTGATGTAATGAAGTGTTTTAATTTAAAATTAAAACATGCTTGTGTTAATATTTTTAAAAGAATCATCTCATTTATACTTGAGCAGTTTATTTGAGACACGGTACAATCATTTAACCAGCAAATAACAAAACAGTTCCTCACATGACAGCAAAATAACGACAATGTGCCATCACCATCTCTAGTCTCCTAGTCTTAAAAGCGTTCGTTTTTCATGTGAGGTGCACGAGGATTTGAACTCCGTAGCGAGAGCCTGTTGTTGATTCCCGTCGGGATAAGAGAGAGTTTACATCTCTATTCATTCTAGGTGTACGAAAATGCTCGTAGTCCAGGCTCGATAGCAGGTAACCATCGTTGCATCTTCGTATTAATTATGAAGCATTCAGAACTCCAACATGTGAACTAACATGCATCAGCTGGATCGGAACAGAATAACTTCCCCACTCACTGGCCGGGAAGACGCAGCTGCCGGACTCGTAGCTGAAGAGCTTAGTGGGGTCGGAGCACACGCTGTCCTCCAGGTAGAAGTGGCCGGCCACCGCGTCCCAGCGGCACACGTAGAACCGCGAGCACAGCACCTGGTTGCCCTGAAAGCAACATTCTCTTGAACATTACATCGCATGTTTTATCTATGTTTTTAAGTGCTGATTCATTTAACGATATCTAGAATACCCCGTATTGGAGTTGGTTACTCTACAATGCGTCGTTCCATGACTCACTGTTGTACACTTTGATTATTTTTTTAGCATCTACAAGTGTTTCAAAGTAAGTTGTGAATCCAGTTAGTTAGTTAGTTAGTTGAAATAAAGTGCATGTTTGATGTCAATTTAGTAAATATTAGGTGGCTGCCTGAGTTTTATTTAGCCCATCTGATGTAGGTCTCGGTATGAATGATAAAATTTAAGCGAAGAACCTTCCCAACCACAAGGCATGAGGTAAATGTGGAACATAACGAGCAAGAGAGCACAGACAATATCTTCATAAGCTCATGTCAGTAAATCCTAATCGCGCGTCTAAGAATTGTTCACCCGAAAGTATGTGCCAGTTGTCTAGTACACTTATTTGTACTACCAAATAATTAAAAGATTAACATTTCTGCTGGATTTTTATTCAGCATTGCTTTCAAATCTTCCGAGTTTCTACTTCGTTCCTTGAAACTCCAGATACACGAGTGCTTTGAATTTCTCCTTTTTCCTGTTTCTCGGCAGGGCTAATGAACTGGACTCATCAGGAGACCTCAGTCCGCCTAGCCAGTTGTTCACCAGGGGAAGCCCACTGAACTCAGCAGCAACGTCTTTGGTTCGCTCGTCCCTCACTGAGCATCATACAATGGACTCACCAGGAACATTCCAACTTCGTTGCACAGGGGTACAGGATCGCAGTTAATTCTGATCACGTCATCATTCACGGGGATCTCTTTGTCGCGTGTGCATAAGAGGGTCGTGTTGAACTCCTGAGGGAAGAGTTCACTGGTAGGCTTGCTTGTGGTGGTGGTGGTGGTAGTGGTGGTTGTGATCTCTAGAATCTCCGGCATCTCGGTGCCCGTAGCGGAAGGTAGTTGCGCGCACGGAAGGTAGTCGGCTGTGCAAAGAAATTGTGGTAATATTTTACATGAAATGCATTGTCAACACAAATAAAAGTTAACTGTTGTGATATATTTCTATGATATTAAATTGATGACATTACAGTTCACAGATATGAGAACGAATCTCGTTTTCTCTCTGAGAATGAATTAACGTTTTCTGATCGACGAAATAATATTGATACATTATTACAATTATCAGTGTATTCTACGTCAGTGTAATTAACGCAGTGCTCATAGTCGATTGAGTACTAAAACGTGATTTTCTGAATTTTCTTCGTGCTCCGCATGCCCTGCAAATCACATATGCATTCTTAGCTTGCTAAATTTAAAATAAGCAAGTTATGCATCAAAGTTAAAAACGTCATGAAACTCAAGCAAACTACGTCGGAAAGTCAGTCTTGGCTCGAAAATAACGTAGCTTCAACTTTATCAGTCGTAAATGAGGATCGAAACGTTTCCAGAATCAGCTTCAAAAACACACTCTACACCATGGAAAAGCTATCGATGATAAAAGCATCAACTGCAACTGTAAAACTGAATTTGCCAGATTATAGTAAAATATTAGTAACAAAATTTACTGAAATCAGCATACCATAACAGTTTGTTAAATTATAAAGAAATTCAAATACAAGAAAAGTTACATAAAGGTAGATTTCAAGCTTTTTTGTTAGTCCAGGAGACAATTTGGGTACAAGTATAGCGGAAGATAAAAACATATCATTAGTAATTGAGAATTATGTACTAATATTCCTAGAACTGGTTAAATTTTATGAACAATATCAAACAATGTATGAAAATAACAACCATTGTGCTTTTGAATTTGGCTGGATCACGCTGAAACAAACCACTTTGCCTCAATGGGGTGGCGGGCGTCGCTGCCCAACATTGTGCGTCTGGAAATTGCACCGTGAGCAACACCAACACAAAGTTTGCTAAACTGGCTCACATCTAAACCAAACTATTCTGATAAGACGCTGGTTCCTGGTCGGAAAACTTGACATCATCTGCGATTGTACCTTTTCTGAACTTCTTTAAAAGAACCTGTATCTTCGCAATTCGTTTTTCCGTCCTGCGAGTTATTGATCAATTTTCATTGGGAATGATGTCAAGTTTAAAAAACAATTTTCAACATTTTCTTTCCGATTTTTTCATCCACATTTGTTTCTGGTTATCTTTCGAATTGACTTTTTTGGCTTTGGCTTGAAATTTCAAAAAATAAAAAAATTGACGAAAGAATTCAGTAGAAGAGTCATTTTTCATAGGTTACACACTTTTGTACGAATATGAAAGTGATTTCAACAAAACTTAAATTTATTTTAAACATTAGTTTCCAAACTTATTCTGCTGTCTATACTACCCAAAACCTCAAAATAAACCTCAACAAAAGAGCTCAAAATCTAAGAAACCAATAAGCACAAATTCCATCAGACTGCTGACACCCGAAGCACAACTTCCATCAGACTGCTGACACTTGAAGCACAACTTCCACCAGACTGCTGACACTTGAAGCACAACTTCCATCAGACTGCTGACACTTGAAGCACAACTTCCATCAGACTGCTGACACCCGAAGCACAACTTCCATCAGACTGCTGACACCCGAAGCACAATTCCATTAGCCACAGCGCACTAGCAGGAGGGTAGAGACTCACGCCTCCGGACGGGCTCGCAGGTTTTGGAGGCGACCTCCAGCACCTGCTCTCCAGGGCACGTCTGCAGCACCGGCGTGAGGGAGCCGCCTACGATCTTGCACTGATAGTACTCGTTACAACTCTCCCGGATGCCCTGGAGAACAAAAACCAACCTGGTCATTATTATTGTTTTCATCGTCCTCGTTTTAGGAAATCCGCACGCGTTAGGGCGCGCTGCGCAGAGGACGATCTAGAATATATTCACGCATTTTGAGCGCAGATCGTCCGAGTTTCATGCAGGATTTATTTTTGTGTTTTTGAAGCTAAAATCGGGCAAATAGAGCTAAATTGGTATAGGCAAGGAAGGGTTGTGTTGTACGGGTTAAGCTACGTAAAATCAGTTCTGATTTGGGTGAAGCTAGGGTGCTCGTGGTTCTGAGGCATCGATTTGTAATAAAAATTAATAATTTGAAAAATAAATAAACAGGGCGCTAGGTAGTCTCAAATAAACGACGATGATGATAATGATAATTTTAATTATCATTATACATAGTGCTTCTACAGCGAAGACACAACATCCGCATGCCATCAGTACAAAGGAACCTGGTTTGTAGCTACTTGGGTGCAAAGTAATTTGTATTCACGCTCTCGCTTATTGGTGCATTTTTTTATTATTCATTTTATTCCTGATTTATATAAATCTTTCAATGTAAGTTCATTTAGCGACAAATATCTTTCAATGAGCAATTGTTTAATTTTTAAGCTTCCAACATCCTCTCTCATAGCTTTATAAGTCGGCATTTTCAAATGCTCACTTCTCAAGGTACGGCAGGCAAAGCAGGGATAAGCGTACGACTTGCCAACTATAACGAGATCATACAGGAATAATGTAAAGCTTACCACACGCAAGCCAGCGCTGCGGATCTTTGAGGATTTATTCCTTGATCTTTATACATATACCTTGAGCGCAAAAGATGTTTGCTGGAATGCAATAACTGTGAAATGTAATTATTGCATGAAATTTTACTCTCACATGCCAATGAGACGGCCTGGATTGCAATAAATGATGCATCACTTCACGTAAATTTGCGTGAGTGCTTCGTTAGAACAAAACAATTCAGTATAAATAACTCCTCACAGAGTGCAGCTCTTACGAAAAGCAAGAGTTCGCATATCACGAAAGCCAGCGAACTTTCTTTCAATCGCGATAGACGTTTGTAATGCTTTCTTTCTGTATCAATCATCTCCATGAGGCAATGACAAACTTCACACTGCGGATGAGAAAGTATACAAGTTCAATTTCTCTGCAACTGTGCACCACACTTACCGGCACGTAAGGCTTTTCTAGCCATGTAGAAAACGGGAATGATGGATAAAATATGGTCGGGAGACCTACTTATTTTGAGAGATTGTATTTTACTCGCTTCATTTCGTTGGGAGCTGGAAATTGCTCTCATATACAATCATAAAATAGAGCGATCAATAAATTGTCCTACAACGCACTAGTAAATGCTAACACAAAAGTGAGTACCTGGAAATTGCTGGGTGGACTGCACATGGCCTCCTTCATGCAGCGCGAGGTCTTGAATTCCTCAGTGATGGGAATCTCTCCCTCGACCGAGCAGTCGATTTTGATCGTTGTGGTCTCCGAGAATGAGTTGCTGGTCCGTTTCACGCAATCATCGTCGGCTGCAGGAATTGTAAATTCTTAAGAAGCTACATTCCTAAGTTGAAGAGTTCAATAATCAAATGCAGAGTAAGTATTCTGTTTTTCTCCGTTAAGATGTAGTACGCGAGAATTTCCCTCTTTTATTATTAAATGCTAGTGAAATCAATTCACAGGGCCAGGTTTATCTAACACGGACTATTTCATTCAAGGCAGTCTTCTGTTACATGTGATGTTGACCGTATGATTGCTTCATGGCCATAAATGAACGGTATCGTACCCGTGTTAACATCAATATACATAAACAACATTGTGCTTGTGTTATTGCCAGTGTATGAAATCAACCTAAAACTCGTGTTGTTGTCAGTGAAGTCACATATAAAACACGGTCCCGACTAATGAGCCTACCTAAGAAAGACCACTTAGATTAGTTCATAAGTTAGTTTGAGCAGCCTAGGCCCAACAAAGGTGTTTCGAGAGAGAAAGGATGGTCACACAAAAGCAGCAAATTCGGAATAAAGCAATGAAACACGATGATAGTTGAAAAAGAAAGTAATAAGTGCAGAAAAACCGGGCAGTAGCGAACCGAAAAGAGATGGTTCTTAACAAAACTAAAAACCGGTTTTGTTCCAACAAAAAAATGGCATACTTTACCTTAGGACCCCAAATTTACCTCATGAGATCACTAATTCCCATAGATTCCATAGTTTTATCCCCATGAGGGGATGAAATAATTTATGGTAATAGGAGTTATCGGAGTTGTCGGCACATGGTTATCGGAGTATTATTATTAATGTATTCAAAGCCTTGCATTTCCTACGCATCCATTCAGTTGAGGGATTATAACCGAGAAGTTGGGCCAAGTTTAAGGCCAAATTATGTGACTAGGGTAAAATTTGAGCACCTCGGGTAGCCCAGGTCACTAAGCTAACAAGAGACGGCGTGAGCATCTCAATGAGACGAACAAGTGAAATAAGAATTAGGAATTTCAGACGAAGACACTCGTGCAGGAAATCGGGTACACGATGCGCCTGTATCACCAACGAGAGAGGCTGAGAAATAAAGAGTGTATGAAATGGCCTACCTAACTACGAATCCTTCAACAAGTGTTGCTGATTTTTTAGCGGGTTGCTTGGGTTGCTAGTGAGGAGCACTGGCTCCTTTAAGTGCGCTGATGAGGATAGACTATTACCGTGCCTCTCTGAGAGATGAGGATAGACTATTACCGTGCCTCTCTGAGAGTAGTTCGGAAATCGTGCATGCCTCCGAGGAGCGGTGTCTCTAAGATCCGTGAAGGACAATTCTTTTCTGAGTACTCCCGTGGGAGGAGCTATCGGTGGACCATCCTTCCCTTATTCTTCTCTCGAATTAAAATATTCATAATCATTGAAAGCAATGTAAGAAAATTGATGTCAGAACACGGTAACATCTGGCCACAGAATACCTTCCACGTCGATGCCGAAGACGTTGCTCCTGACGAAGGCGGTGTAGGCGTCCTGGCATAGGAAGAGCTGGTAGCACACGAGGGCGGTGTCGGTGCTGTCACAGATGGGCTTCTTGGTGCACACCTCGGTGACGTTGGTGCACTTCGGTGTGGGCTGCTGCGGCAGAGGCAGGTCGCTCGGACACAAGACGGACTCTGCAAAATGAGAAAACAATCTTATGGAGATCCAATACTCAGTAGCACATCTAACATACCAATGCCAAATAAGATAACACTTTTGTAAACTGAAGCCTAAAATACATAACGTGAATGTGAAAATGATCCAATCAATTCGTTAGTGAGATAGATAATAGGTAGAATATTTTTCGATATGTAACGCTTATAGAGAAATCTGTAGTCAATTAATATCAGTCACTGTCTCAGTTTTAACCTCTTTCAAGAGGAATTATCATAAAACTGTTCAAAAGAAGGCACACTTCAATCCGCTAGAAGTGGGAACGAATTCGAATGGTATAGTAAAAAGTAGGCCGAGTAAAAGAGACAAGTGGCAGAAGTGGTGAGTGGTTCCCACTCATAAGTGGCAAAGAATTCACTGAATTGTGCATTTTATAAGTCACTTAATTGCTGTGTTATTATTCTCATGCTACTCTACCAGACAGTTCAGGATTTACGGCACATCTTGTAATTTGCAATAATCAGGGTGTCTCAAAAAATTGTACTCACTTTTTGAGTTCCCAGTTTTCTTGTATTTTGTTTTGATGTTGACCAGGAAAAATGGCCAATAAGTTAAATCAAAGGAAAGAATTTAATTTAAAATTAAATGTAAAGAGGTAAAAGAAAATATAGTTACAAATAAAAAATAAATGCGTGAGTAACCGTCAGTCAGAGGGTGCTATAATTGGGGGAGAGTTGAAACTTTTGAAACCCTGTAGTTTTGAAACGTTTCTAAGACGATTAGGAATCCATGGTCCCAAGTACTCTCACCGTCAGGGTTAGCAACACACTGGTTGATGGCAGCATCAAATTTCTGGTCAGGACACAAGGACTTGTTGGAATGAACTTCTCCTCGCACTCGACACACGCGGTTGAGATCGCATCGACGTGCCACCTGCGTGTACAGAGATCGAGTGTCACCTTACAGTTTTCAATTGCGCTTGAAAAACTCACGAATGAATTTTAATAGCGTATAAAGAAATGATAGAGGAGCAGGTTTTGACTGAATGTCACTTTAAACGTTTCCGTTCCAGACTGTGAATAATTTTAAATCAGAGTTTCTCATAAGTGACGGGAAGTGATCAAGTTGTTGATCATGAGAACAATAACAAATAAGAAACAAGAAACTAACAAGGAATTTGTAATTGTTTCTACCTTGATTTGTTTTTTATCCTAGAGTTTTCATCCAACTCAGGGATTTAAATCAATGCTCGTTAACATGTTGGAATTTTTTCAAATTTCTCCTTTCTTCAACCAACATTTCGGAACGCATACAATTTCACACTTGCGATGGAGATGGAGGAATATCGAGGTGAAGAATGGTCAGGAAAAAGTACCACTTACCTCAGGGAGCTGAGGGGAGGAAGGACAGAGGAACAAATCCTCACAACCTCCGAACTCATCAGTGCACACCATCTCGATGTCAGGTCTGGGGGCTGAGGGTCCGCACAGGCTGGTCTCTGACAAACACAAAGTATTAATCAATAGTAACTGAGCACTGATTATCAATTTGAATTTATATGGTCTATTTCGTAGTGATTTGAAGTTACTCTCCAATAAGATGAGTCAAACACAAGACGAAGGTTCCAATGTCTGGCTCATTTTGCAGTAAGCGGAATGGCCAGGTACTACTCAGGAAGTCCAGGAAGAAGAAAAATTTGCTAGCTCTGAAAGACAACCAAGAAAAATCAACTAATTATGCAACGCCAAGGAATTACGAACAAGAGCCCCTTATTCATGCCTCCCATAATTTCACTATCATAGTCACTCCTAATTTTGTTCAGAAATGATCTGCACGGAAATACTCGTATTTTGAAAATTTCGTGAGGCGATACAATTTGAAAATGTTTTGAAATTCACAGCTTAATGAATTTTGCAGCACTCGAACAACCTCTTTTGCAAGAACAAAAATACAATGAATAGCAGAATGAAATTGCAACGAAGAAAGAAGAATGCACAATAAAAAACGCAAAAAAGAGCGAATGAAAAAACGCAAGAAACCAAATGAAACGTAACGACTCTTGAATACGATTAGTGTAACGGAGAAAAACCCAAGAAATAACGGGATCTGAGAACTCACCATGCCGGTACGAACATAAAACTGTGTGTGTGTGGATCACTATCTCGAGGTGGTCAATTAAAATTGTCAAATCTTGATGACAGTGTTTAGAAATTTGTTGTAGTAAAATTGAGCACTAGCATGTCATTTGCATTATCACTTGAGCGATGTTCTCAAATGAAGGTTACCATGGTGACAATCGTTCTGTTATTTTTTGAAACCATAAATTAAAACTATACAGTCTTAATTACCAATCACACTCGGCAATCGATGCCCGATCACTAACAGTGGCAGAGCCAAAAAATGTGAGTTATGATGGTCATCATCATTTTTGTTCAGAATTACTGGTTCAAGTTCCATGCTTTCGTTTCAAACACTGTTGAGTTATTATGTTGGCAACGAGTTCCATAAGCTTAAATTTATTTTTGAGTTTGATTTTAATCAAAACTTTACCGTAATAAATAATATATCTTTTGGTTCAAATGAACCAAAGCGGACCGCACCTAAACCTAGTTAATCCGGCCATACTTGCCCTGTTTTAATTATTCTTAAAAAACATAAACACAAATCCTTCAGGAAGCTCGGTAAGCTTACTCAAATCACTTAAATTTTAGCACAGTATTTAAGGTCGGTTTCAGGTCCGGTGAGTGTAAACGTGGCAGATGCTTTTGATTTGCCTGACACTCTGGCAAGAAACTCGAGAGTCTCAAACTGTTGAATAGAAGGCACGAGCTACCAAACATTTCAATAAACAAACAAACCCAAGTTGAAGATAGTCTTTTACCCAAAAATATCCCAAGCGACGAAATACGGAATTGACGCAAGCATGATAGTTATAATGACATTTTCGAAACTATTTTGCCGAATATAATTATTATGTCATTTTTACAACGCAACTAGATATTTTCTATACCTGATATGCAGGACTGCTGAGCTTTATCGTAGAGGTTCCCCGGAGGACAGAGGGGGGTAGAGGTGCCATCTGAGCAGTCGTTACTGGCCACCGCGCACACCTCCGACACAGACACGAACATGCTGCTCTGCACCACAGCGGGGCAGACGGCTCGCTGCTCGCACTGCTCCACAGCCACGCTGCATACCGGGGGCCCTGCCCCGGGGACCTCCACGCAAGCCACGTCTGGAGGAATTGATTCGGAATTATGAGGTGTGATTTGAGTATCCAGGGTGTTAGTACGTTATTTATGTTCAAGTGGGTAGATTTACCGGTATCTGTAACGTAAGAGATGGTGGTCTAATTGGGATATGTTTCGTGCAAAACAACGTATGTACGCGTGTCATTTAAGGTTATGTTTAGGAGCAAAGGGATATTGAAAATGACCTTAGACGAGAGAGTGAGTCAGCTTTTACATTTATTTTCCGTGTACATTCTAGGTTATTCTTTAGAGAAATACAATTAAACTACTACGAGCAAATGTTTCGTTTGATAAGCTTACATGCGTTCAAATTTTTATTTGAAGATTCAAAAGATTCAATTACCACAAGCTTATACACTCACACAAATGACACAAAAATAAACTTAATGCTTAAAATTTAACAATTTCAGTATTGTGAAGGAATATCCTGAGGTGGACGAATTTTGAAGTAACATGGATGATAACCTAAAACCCTTGTGTATCTAACTTGAAATAAGTTAAGCATATAAATCAGAGTATAGTATTGTCAAACTGAGGAAGAGTACAATTTGATAGCCTGGCCAATTTCTGGCATCAGAAGTGTTTTATACATATTTAATTGTATACCGATGTATTTAGTGTATATGCGCTACAAAAATTGTACATTTGGGGGACTTCAAGCAATGAGGACCCTAGTTTATGAATTCACGGCCTTAAACTAAAATGATAATAATTTCTTTTACACTTGTTCGATATGAACTAAAAGGACCAAACCTAATCTAACCTAAGCAAACCTTACCTAACTTGATCTGACTTAACCAAATCTAACTCGTCTAATCTAACCTTACTTAATTGATTGAGAAAAATGTTTTGGAGGGCAGTTTTGACAAGGCGCCGTCCCGTGTGAAGTCATCGTACAGGATGGCGCACAAGTAACGCCCCCTTTTGAAGGTAAATTTTAAAGATTTATTATCGCAATATACACTGGGTATCTGTAGACAGGAGACGACAGGTAAATAAACTTTAAGAGTTCCTCTATCGTTTGCAATTAGCCCTATCGTTATACCTTTCATAATTTATTTATTATTAATTTTTTAAAAGGGTGCGTTACTTATGCGCCACCCTGTACATCAGCTGGCTATTTCTTGCAGGAATTATTTTTCAGTTACTTGTCAGTCTTTTTCGTCGGGCGATTTCTTCGAGTTAAATTGAGCATTGAAACCACTCTTTCAAATATCGGACTGAAAATTGAGAGAATACTTTTTGTACATTGAGCACTTTTCGGTACGTTGATTATTAAATAAATTAGGGCCTAAAAATTAACCCTTCATTTTAGCGGCTCTCTGATGGTGCCATGTACGGACAAAAAATCCTCAAGTGTTGATTTGCGACAAATATAGTATATACATATACAAATACGTATACATTTTTGTTGGTAGTTATTTAAAAAAAATATTCCTGCACAGTATTTTCTGTGAGGAAACTAAAATAGTTCGGAGAAAATTTATTTTATATCGGCTTCGCCTCTCCTTCAATTTTTTTATCATACATAGAACTAGATATTTGAGATTATTTAAGATTCAAGCTTTCTTCTGAATGCTGGATAGCGGAGAGTATGGCAAACATCGTTAGGAATCGAGTTCTAAAATTTGATACCAAGAAAGTGAAAAAAATGTGCAATTTAGCTTTTGATTACTTCAGGTTATAAGTTTTTCTCCATTTCTCATTGGAGAAATTGTCATTGTAGTCAGTTTGAGCGTTAATTTACTGCCAAAGTTTCAGATTTTTTGATGGCTTGAAATATTTAGTACACAAAACTTTGAAGGAAAATCAGTATAGTCGGGCAACCAAAGCATTTTTTGATTCTTAAAGAATTCGTTGGTGTGAGCACTGTATTTCGAGTTGGAAATTGTTTATAGAGCTTTTTTTGTGGCATGAATACTCTGTCCGTTTTATTTATATCTGCACCATACATTTTTTGGTGGAAGGATGTCAATGTGCTGGAAAGGATTTTTAGTACATCCTTCGGTAGGTAGTGCTGGCCCTTGTGCTAAATGCAAATGGATTTGGATTATTTCGTACGTTTATATTTGATTCGGTATTTTAAAAACAAATCTCGATTAAGTATTAATCACAAAAATTGAGATTACTGACAGCCTATCTATTTTTTCGTTGCTAAATACAACTCTGAGGAATTTTGCTTCTCCTTAATAGAACAAGAGCATGGCTCCATTGGGGCCATGCTCTCGGAATTACACAAGCAATAGTGTAGACTTCCACGAAATTTGAAAGGCGGTTACACAAATTTACCTTTCAGGCGAACTAATGTTTTTTAATATTTGTGTCACATTCAAATAACTGTGAATGTATTTTTATCGCTTCATGTATTATTCAATGTGCTAATGGAGTTAAGAATATCAGAAACCTCTGGCGGAGTAAAGAACAACGTTTAGCTCTGTGAGGTAGAGTAAGTTACTACTGGAATCGCTTTCAATTTTTTGAGCAATTTTTTGCCCATATTAATATAATAATAATTGAATATGCCTTCTTCATTGTGATAGGTTGCATTATCTTGCGAGACAGTTCCTTTTCTGATGAAATGTTGAGTTCTATATTCCCAACACCTTTTTGTTTCGTTCTCGAACTGAGTAAATTTTCAGTGAAATAGCTCTATTTAGATTCTCTGATCTGGCTGCTGACATAGTGACAAGATCTTCGTTATATTTCAATAGGAACATTTCCATCACCGTGTAAAATCAAGTATGCCTGTCTTTTTCTCCCGTAGGAGATAATTTCAATCTTGATCTATGGCTTTTACTGGTGAATTGACGCGGCTGAGAGGGTTAAAATCGGGTAGAATCTGTTATATGTATTCTTCAGAAGGTTTGATAGGGCACTGATAGCTTTATCAAAGTCTGTGAAATTAATATTGGGATACATATTTATTTCTGGTGATGATTCATACATGTCGCTTAGAGTCAGTGACTTGACGCGGTGGCACGAAAATGTCACAATTCTGTTAGAATTTAGTTCACGAAAGACATCTTTTTTAGTAGAGAAATTAAAAAATTATCCATTTCCTCAATGCATAGTTATATCAAAGGGTAAACTTCCATTGCAAATATAAGCCGGAAGAATAATGCAAACATAATCTCTTGAAGAGGAAGCATGAGCAGAAATTCTAATTGGTCTAATGATGAGGAGTAGCATGGATTTTAGTTACATTAAATTTAGGAAATTTTCAGTTAGTTTACTGTTTTTAATTTCTGGTTAGTTAAAGTTGAAACTACTGCAGATTAGCAAATCATCACAGGGAGAGTTGTTGAGATGTTAGGGAGTTAAACTACTCGAATAAAACGAGGGAGCTATGAATTAACTCACAAATATATTTAACCTGTCGTTAGTGTTATGAAAATATTCCTCAAATAGTTCAACGAATAACTTTTTTGGTAAACACAAACCACTTATTTACATCAATGATCATTAGCATGAGCTTTAACATTATCAAACTACACAACCTTTGGAGCTGGGAAAACAACATTTTCTAAAGTTCTTAACAAAGTCCAATCAACTAAGAAGCTAGAAAAATAATGTTGTGTTGTGTTGTGAAAAGTAATGTTGAGTTTAATGAAAATATTGGATAGCATTAAGTAATATAAATTTATGAGCGAATGGAAACTCACTTTCAGATTTATAAACGCACGTACCCTAAATGAATAATACGTACTCATATTAGTCAGGCCATAAATTTGAGCCCCGATTAAGTCAAACATCGACGATCAAAAGTAAACCTTTGATCTACCGAAGTACGTCGAATGCTAAGAGAGCACAAGATTCGTCGAAAAATAAGATACAGCAATACTTCGAGTCCATTAATCGTTCATTAAAGTTCAAGATCCTTCAACGCTCAAGGCAGACAGGCACATCATGGCAAATGTGTTCAAGACCAAAAGACAGTAATACGTCGAGTCCATTAATCCTTCATTAAAGTCCAAGATCCTTCACCACTCAAGGCAGACAGGCACCATGACAAATGTGCTCGAGACTCACCGACTTGGGACGCTCTCAGACTTGTGACAAGGGGGTTGGAGGTGGGGCCCTCGCAGGCGAAGAGCCTCTCGCACACGAGGACGGCCTCCCGAGTGCTACACTCGGTCCTGTCACCGCACAGCTCGTCCACCACGCCGCATGTTGGCTGCGTCAGCGACGTCGGTACAGGCAACTCACATCGAAATATCCCTGAAAAAAAAAAACAATGTAAAATGGTCTCGGAATTTTACTTCACGGGGGCTCGGAGAGCGTGTTTGACGTCGCATTATTATTTTTTTGCCATTATTTTTGAGGTCAAAATCATTTACAATACCTCTACTCTAATATAGATGAAGGAAAGCTTGTTTTCTCCGTATTTCTTGATTTT
>JACJUY010003544.1:41708-56037 GCA_014220935.1 Platorchestia sp. MABIK
AACAAAAAAGACCATTTGTCTATGTACAATATTGGCTGAGAAATTGAATTTAAAGAATTTTCCATGGAGGGGGGAGGGGAGGGGGGTATGGGTAAATTTCAAAATTTTTAGGGCTACAACTGTTTATTTGAATGTCATAAACATGCTGTGAATACCCACCCGGAAGCTTATTTCCCTCCGAAAGTATTTTTGTATCATTTTTCAAAAAATTCATGGCAAAATTTGTTTGCTTCCCTTAATTCTCTAGTTAAATTGCTTTAAAATTATACTAGATACCCTAAACTGGAAGCACTAGCCATTTCGGCCCTTGAGTTACGATCAGTATCCAAAGGGTTAACTTGTTGGGTGGTAGTTTCTGTGTGAGCTTCTTAATTTCAAATGTTAAGGGGACTGTCTAGTCTGAATCAAGAAAATGGTGGTCATATTTTTTTCTATGGAATCTAGATCTATGAAATTTGGCAAACCTATGTATTTTCAAAAATAAATATGGGTCATATAACACACTTTTTCTCATTTTCGTCATAATTACAGAAATAATGACAATAAATTCAAAAGAAAATGGGCTATTTTCAAGGCTGTCTAATCTCACAAAGTTGTTATTGTAGAGCAATAATTTAGGTATTAATGGATGAGCAAAGAGTTGGGGCATAAAGAGTCAGAGGATTATTCTAAAATTCGGAATAGCCAAGTTTTTATAAAATTTCAATTTTTTATAAAGAATCTTTCATTTTTCTGTATATTTTTTAATATAGCTAAATAACTTATGAATTTCAAAATATTTCTGATATTTTTTTTTGCTAACTCTTTGCACATCCAATGATACCTAAATCATTGCTCTACAATAACAACTTTTTGAGATAAGACAGCTTGAATATTAGTATTTGCATTGCTCAGTTAAACATTTTACAGAACAGGAGGGGGGGAAGGCACCAAGCACTAGACATTGCCAAATCATAAAAATTCTTGAACAGCAGAATGATAAGTACAAACCTCATTAGCAATAAACAGTCAGTGAGCAAAACTTGCTGAAATGATTTGACACAGGAGCGCTGATGCACCATGCAACCCTTCCCGCTGCTCCTTCCCCCTATTTACCTGCTTTAGGTGCTTCAGATGCTTTCAGATTTTTTACTGCAAATTAACTATGCATTGCTAAACTGAATTAAGCAATAAAAGAAAATAAGATAAACTCTGCATTTCTGACTCGACAGTGGCCTAAGAAGTGCTTGGAGAGCAATACCTGGTTTAAGGTCTGGATAGAACTGTAGGAGTCTGTTAACAGAATAAATTCTCCTTGTTTGCTTTCTATGAACTTGATGGCATAAAAAATTGCAGTTAGTTCATCTGCAAAGATTGAAGTACTATTTGGAAACCTTGCTAAGATACTGGCATTTTCAGGAAATTTACCAATTCCAACTTCATTATTTTGAATTGAGCAGTCTGTGTAAATTTCTCTTCTGTTGCCATGGGACTCCAGTAGGAGCTGAAACAAAAGTGTCAAATGGCTATGAGACAGAGTGTCCTTTCATTGCAGTTTAAGACTGTGTATCTTAGGCATGTAAAATTTGTCCTTAGTTCTTATGCATGATATATTTTCCATTTCTTATCAAGTTCTTTTAGTAGGTGGTACATACATCCAGAAACAGGAAGCAAGTCAGGACTGTTTTCTAAACAAAGAGGGATAATAATTTTGTATCAGAGTTCTCACAGGGTGTTCTGGAATGGTTAGTACTCTTGCACCATATTGGCACAGTAGGCTTTTTTAAGAGTATTTGAGAAGCATCAGATATTCCTCTGCTTCAAGATTGTTAACTCTGGTACATCTCAGAGCCCCTAATATCAATTTGGCAGCTGCATACTGTACCCTATCAAGCATTTTGAGCTGAGTTGCACAAGCTGTCTAATAAGAAGCTAGCATACCATAGATTAGGCAAAATTAGTGAGGTATATATGTTCCTAAGAATTATGTACATTGTAGACACTTTAGTGTTTGAGAGCATACGAAGAAGTCTGATATCTTTTTCGACGTTTGCAGCTTCTTCTCCGTGTAGGCCCCACCTCAGCTGCCTATCCAGGATGACTCCAAGGAATTTAAGTTTCTTTACTAATTTTAGATTTGAGCCTGTAGATCTTAACAGGTAAGGGATTTCATACGTTTCTGGTAAAGATAATGTATTTAGTTTTTCTGCCAATATTTGGAATCCCCAGTGTTGTGACAGGCCAAGAATAATATCTAATGCATTCTGCACAATACCAAATGCCTTGTGTGTTCAAGCCACATTGCCCCCATCACTGCATACGTTTGTAGTTGTGGATGCAGATCTTGAAATGTGTCAATCATAACATTAAACAGGGTAGGCCTAATGACAAATCCCTGAGGTCCTCCTGCAACTAACTTGCATGGCATGGATAATGTAGAGTTGATTTGGACTTTGATATTGGGATTGCTAATGAAAGACCTTACCATTTACAGTAATTTCTTTCAAGTCCAAGCAATTCTAGTTTTTTATGAACCCATGGTGCCCTACTGTGTCAAATGCTTAATATCTATAAAAATGAAAATGGCAATGCAGACCTCTCGAGTGCTGAGCGCCTTTTGTACGGAGATTTCTAGTCGGGAGAGTGCATCCAGTGTTGAATGTCCTGCTCTGAATCCACTTTGTGTTTCACTGATAAATTTTTCTTCTGTAGAAATGTAGTCTCCAATTGACAATTTTTTTCAAAAACTTTGCATAATGCATTTGTGAGAGCAACAGGTCTATATGATTTTGGTTCAATAGGATTTTATACAGGTTTTAGTACGGGGCATTTGATAGCTTTTTTCCATTGGTTTGGTATCATGAATGGCCAGATTTTTTGTATAAGTTTAGTATGTTTATTTTCTGAGTGTTACTTATATTTTTAAAGAAATCCAGTGAAACCATGTCTGGACCAGAAGTTTTAGCCTTTGAGCTATCTACAGCTGTTGAATTTGGCAAAAGTGAAAGGGCGATTGTAGTACTGAGTTGTGCATTAAAAAGAAATATTAGCAGTTTCACAGATTTGCCTGCAATTATTAAATATTGGATCATTAGATTCATTTTTACCCTTCTCACCATATTGCAGAACTAAAATGTTAGCAATTTCTTTGGTACACGTAATGATTTGATCATGGGAATTTTTAAAAATTATTCGACTCTTATTTTTGCCTCTTTCATATCTCTAATCTTTTACCATACTATATTAGAGAGACTTTTATCATTTAGGCTCAAACAAACTCTCCAGTTATTTGTTTTTTCTTCTAGCAATGTTTTTCTAAAACCTGCCAAGGCCTTTTTAAAGGCTATCCAATTGTCTATATTTCCTCTATGGTTTTTATATCTGTTGTATAGTGATAATTTTTGTGAGCCACTTTAAATTTCTTGTTCCACCAGCAGTTGCTTTCCTTTGAGTAACAATGCTGGAGCTCAATTTCACTGTATCTTCTGTTGCATTTATTACAGCTTCAGTAATGATGCTGCAGGTATCTTTGACTGTTTTCATCAGACCAGTCAGGAAATTTTAGTGAGGCGTGTAACTTTGGCCAATTTGCAGATTTTAGTAACCATCGCTTGGGAACCTCTACTTTAGGGACTTTGATGCTTGCTTCAACCCACACTGGAAAATGATATCTAGTGGCAGTATCTGGATGTGTTTTCCATGTTAGTATTGGGTACAAATCCTCTGAAACAATAGCAAAGTTCATGTGTGCAAATGTTCCTTTTTGAAGATAAGAAAGTTGGGCAAGTATTGTTGAGTAACACAAAGTTATTTTCTGTAAGCCAAGTTTCATTACTTGTCCCCTTCTATTAGTGAAATCTGAGCCCCACTAATAGCTATGAGCATTTGAGTCCATAACAATGATGCAGGAACCTGTGATGCTGTAATAAACAAAAAACAAAAGTTTGTACCCCTACCCCGTGGCCTTCAGTGCGTTCTTTCCTGCCTGCAAGGGATATTTTAGCCTCTTAATTTCACTTGGCTATTGTGCTTCAAGTGAGTTTCCTGGAAAAATATAATTCTGTGCTGTTGTTGATCTGCCATTAACTGTAAAAAAGTAAGTTTGGGAAAAAAAACTCAGCTTTCATTGTAATATAAATTCTTTGTGAATTGATTAGTGAAGTGATATTCAACTTGGCAAGTGTTTTCATGATTATTTCTTCAGCATTTAGTATGTTCTCAAACTCAGTCAGGCACATAATTTTCTCTGTAATAAAACTTGCAATTAATAATTTAATGATGACTGGAAGTAGCTGTAAAATAGATTTTCTAAAGAGCAGCTCGATAGTCGCATTTGGCTTTTCAATGTTATTGCAACCAATTTTTTTGGTATGATTAAGGTTTTGCATAACTACTTGAGTTTGTGTGGCTTCTTGTAAGGCTGGATTCCTAGGATTTTGAATTACTGCTCAAGACCCTATGGCTATATTCTGTAGAACCCGAGTATTGTGTATGTCAATTTGCTTCCACTTCATTAGTTTTTTCCATGTGCTGCTCTTGGTTTCTAATTTTCCTTTATATTTGTAATTTCCATTACTTACTGGCTGCTTGTTTTTTTTGGTGAATACATGGCTGCAGCATATGAAACCACTGGTGTGCCTCTGGTGTTGACAGGAGGGATGGTTTGTGTTAATGATGGGAAGGTACACTGGGATTGTAAACCTGGAAGTTTCCTCAAAAATTTTTTGGTACTTGATTTACTTGTTCCTGAGAATCCACAATTCAACGGGCTTCATTGAATGAGATCCGATCACTAGCTCAAAGCTAGCTTGTATACTTCATGCTCTTTAATATAGATAGGGCATTATTTTGCGCTGGCTGTGTGGTTTACTTTACAATTTGGGCAGTGATAGTTGTTTGAGTTACAATTTCGTTCATGATATAAGGAGTTGCACTTTCTGTAGATTTTCTTATTGCAGCAAACAAAAGCTGTGTGTCCCCAACTCTAGCACTTTGTGCAGCATATTGGACTTGGACAATAATGGTCTACCTAATAGTTACAGTCCCCTGCCTGAATCTCTACCGGGCATATCGGTCCTAGAAATGTCAAAACAAAGATTGGCGAGTGTCTTCATTTAGGGTCCATATACATTTTTACGATTCTAACAACTCCTAAAGGTACAAGTTGTTCAAGCAAGTCATCCAGCAAATCAAACAGAAATTGAAGAACATAAATTTTGTTGCATGATGTTGAAGCCCCTCAGGTGATCGAGGTTTTAGCAGGTACATTGCCAAAATTTGGAATGCTTAGTAGAGTTTTGATTTGTTCCAGAGTTTTTGCTTTGATAATTAAACTTTCTTTTCTTTTGTATACTTTCTCTATAGGTCCACAAATCTAGTTTAATAACTCCTGCACCTTAAAGGGGGTTGAATTTTGTGNAGTTTTGTAGTGAATTATTTTATTAACACAGAAACTGCATTTTCAGAATTATGACCGACAACACGCCAGCAATAATGTTAAAAATTGGTGATGAATTATTGTTATTTGTAGTGTTTTTTCTATAATGGTTTCATTGCATAGGTTCTTTTGCATCAATAGAAGCATAATATTTGTCCGTCCCCTAGTTGAATCAGTCAATGGTATCTTCTCATTCTTTGCTTTTGATATCATGCCGCAATTGCTTCAACTTTCAAATGCCTTATTGCGGAAATCGGAATGTTAGGTATAAATGTTCTTCAGAAGGCATAGAACAAGCAAAATAGGTTCAAGTTAGTTAGGTTTGTCTATTCTACGCTATGGGGACTCGCAGCCCAAGGGGTGATGACGTTAGGTTGCCCTAGCTATAGATAGGTCATCGGGATTTCTGTTTTTCGTGCCCACTTTGCTTATTTTAATCTTCAGACCTTCTTCGCAGTGTTGGTAGAGAAATCGTTCTTTCTGTCCTCAAGCAGATTAATGTTGAGTGAGCAAACTGGTAGCACTAGATGTGCTGAAGTTTGTTCTCAGTCCGTGGGTGTAACACGCTCATGCTGAGTTTTTTCAACTTATCCTATTGGGTAACGATAGCAGTTGAAAGTGTCGTGAGATTTGCACATCTCGACTGGTCATTCTCTTCTTAGCCTAACTGGACTCTTCTTCTCAATGTGTTGGACCATTTTCCATCAAGCTGTCTTGGTAAAGCGTGGAGTCAGCAGGGTAAAAGTTGCCTCTTTTGAACTTCGAAAATCGTTTGTGAACGATTCTGTTACCTATGAAGCTGTCTCCATGCATAACACAAGTATCTCTGACAGCTTGGAAATGATTTTGGCCTCAGCTTAATGCTAGGTAGACATGTCCTTTAGCTCCACTTCGCCATTCATTATAGCTGATTAATTCAAAATAAAACTACCATAAAATTCTTAAACTAACTTATTCTATCTCAAGAAATGACGGTAACATTGGTCTGCTGGCAATAATTATCATTTTTGGTTACAGCTCCGTAGAATTACAGTATTGATGTCATGAAATGAAAAATATTTGTATGAACTCTTCTTCTTGAAAGCATTTTCTAGAGTTTTCAGAAAAGCACTGAAGCCTGTGTAAGAATACAATAGATTCTGTTCGAGTAAAAACCACCTCGCCATTGCGGTGCAGGTGTGGGAGAGCGAGTCCGACTCGATGATCACCTTCGGAGACGGCCAGCGGCCTCTGGCGCACATCGTGGAGAACGGCGTCACTGTGGAGGCCTTGCGTCAGCGCATCCCGGCCTCTGTGCAGGTCCGTCGCTACTCAAGTCCTGCTTATTTTTAGGCAGCGAATTGGTCTTATTTGCTTACTGTTTCGTTGGGAGTCTATAGTTTGCTTTCTGTTCAAGTTCAAGTCGTGTAAGATACTTGGTTTTCTGAAGTGTGTAAGCAGGTGTTTTGTGCTGCAGGACTCCTCTATGATGAGGAAATAAAGTTCGAAAAAGCTTTCATATTTTTAGAATGTTACATCAGTAAGTCAACTATTTTGTTGCACAAACTATATGTATTTGGCTGCGAATAATCATTCAATAAAAGAGCTTAATTTGAGCAGAATTCCTAAAATCGGGAATGGAAATTGTCAACTTTCAACTGGTAAAAATTTTGAAAATCTCAAGCTTTAGGTAACTAAGCTCAGCAATGAAAATATTTCTATCATTCATTTTCAAAGTACGCAGCAACGGTTGTTCCTCCTCTATTGGCGTGATTATGAAGCCCTGTTGTGGCGTGCTCGAAGTGACGCAAAATTACTGTGCGTCTTGCGGAGAGCTTTCATCTCGTCTGCTTTGTGATGCAGTTTCTAGTACATGTTGACACAAAGTCTTCGCCTTGGTATTGATGAAGATGGTGTTCTTTGTGTAACAATGAATTAGCGCTCCCAGGGGGAATTTGTGAAGTCTTGAGGTAAAGGTAAGGCAGGCCTTCCTTTTGTTGAAATAGAATCGGTGATTTGTTGTGTTACAGACCCTCTTTTTGTCAGTTCACTGCAGTCCTGTTTATCATCACCTACTACTATCTTCTTCGACTTTTATCTTGTTTCATAAACTTCTTTCTCAGCTTACTATTTCCATGCACCTTGTGCACATATTCTACGTTCCCTTAACTCCATACTAAATGGTGCCTTCTTCCTTCCTCTCTTTGGAACGCCTTTATTGCGGTTATGGAGCTAAAACAAACAACTAATCTAATCTGTGTGTAACAAAGAGCTAAAATGAAGGTTGTATGTGATGATTATGAACACTATGTGGTAATGAGTATTGCAAGTTAACCAATATGATGATCATGAACGCGTGTCCAGGTACGGTATGACAGTCGCGTAAAGAGCTATGAGCTGCCAGACGCCCGCTCGGACGCGCTGCCGCTGCTGACGCTACAGGATGGCACCACGCTGCGTGCTGAGCTGCTGGTGAGAGCGGTGCTGGCACGCAATGTAGAATTTGTGGTCGTTTGGAATGTCTTATGGGTCTTACTTGACGTGTGATGTTTGTCGACAGTATACCACTTAACTTGTAATTTTTTCTTAAAATCAGTCTAGTGTTTCTTTGTAAGCTTGTCAAATTCAATCTGAATACAATAGTTGAAAATAGGGCTTATGAAGTAATCTTGACTCTGTGCTGAGGTAGAAATACTGTTAGGGTAGTCCAGGGTATGAGGAATCCAAAATTTGAACGTTTGGACATCGCTTAACTCCTGGTCAGCCTTTCTGTACTCAAGCTTGTGGTTAGTTAGGTCTTCTTCTGTTGAAATAGAAAAGTTTTGTGTTTTGGTGCGGATCATCTTTCGGTTCACTACTCTTCTTTTTTCAGTACCTATGACTTTCTTTAACTTTTGTCTTGTTTCATAAGTCTCTTTCAATCTTGCTATTAATATGCGCAGGGTGTGGTGACACATCTTGAGCATAAATTTCCCCATTAATATGTTGACTATTAGGATATATACGTACCACTGCATAAAATTTTCATTTATGTAGCAGTGTAAATGAACAGCACTTCAATTTTTTCAACAACTTATTTTAGAAAAGATTTTAGCATACTAGGTAAAATATCATTGAGCTATGTAATTTTTCACATTTCTTAGAAAGATACAAATTTTTTGATCATTAAAGTCGTTTTTAACACTCTGCTACTTACAACCTAACTTAAACAACCGTAGTAACCAAGTAAAGCCGTCAACTTGTTAATTTTTATCTTTAAATGTGTCTATACTTCTTCTTTTGATATCACCTTGTTGAGTTAGGGAGAGCTTAAACTATTTTAATCCAACTGACCCGTAAGTTATTGTGTAACTTTTCCTTAGTAGTTTTTATCGTATTCAGAGTACTATGCGAGTATAATTTTTGCATGCTTTTAGTAAATTTATTTATTCATTATAATGTGGTTTTGCTACAATTAACTCCAAAAAATTGAAGCGTATGAATACATCACCATTGCTGTTGGTCACGCCCAATCCTGAGCCTCTCACTGACCACACGCCGCGGCCTGCAGATCGGGTGCGATGGGGCGACGTCGGCGGTGCGGGAGGCGATGCGGAGCAGCACCGTGGCTTGGGGTTATGGTCAGGCGGCTGTGGTGGCCACCCTGCAGCTGGAGGTGTGTTTTGTGTCCTGTGTTGCTGTTGTTGTGTCCTGTGTTGCTGTTGTGTTGCGTCCAGTGTTGATGTTGTGTCCTGAATTGCTGTTATGTGTTGTGTCCTGTGTTGTGTTGTGTCACCCTAGAGAAGTTCACACTGCCCACACAGCGTGCTGGTCGTAGATGCCGTATCTTCTTCCTATTTCGTATTTTGTCTGTGATGTTTAAACAGATTAAAAATTTCATTCATGTTCACGCTGTTAATATTTGGTCGTTAGTCTATTACTCTGTATTGACTTACTTGATTGTTTTCATGCTGAGTTTACGGGCACTCTTCATATTTCTTGTTTTGAAAAAAAGCAGAAAAATTAACTTTGTTAAACAAAGTTTTCGTGATCTGGCTGAACTTTTAGTCATTCGCTTGTATTTGGAGTTTTGTGATGTCTCATCAGATTGTGTTCTATTAATAAACTTTTTGGTTTCGTTTGTGCAGCAAGAGGACAACGAAAGTAACATCACAGCGTGGCAGAAGTTCTTACCTACTGGTCCGTTGGCCATCCTGCCCGTAAGTATAATCCAACGATAGATGGTTACTTCAACACGTAATGTACTGCTGTTGTTTTTAAATTGTTCCTTCTGATATTGCAATGATTTTTGCGCCAGCATCAGTACACTACGACATCCAAAGTATGAAATTTTGTGTTTTTTGGGCTGCATTTGATAGCATCTTTACTAATTTTTATTATAACAATAGCTCGTCTGATCAACCTGAACCGCGTAAGTTAATGACGACAATCCCAAATACTTTATGTCGAGCTTTTAACCTTTGACAAGGTTTCTTCGTCTGCGTTACTTGTTTTCCTAACTCGAACATTCTGATATTGCTGACACTCTATATCATGTTCATATTTTCATAGTGTTCCTTGTGCAGTTAATTTAGGTGACCAAATGCATCATCAGTGTAGACTTTATTATGTTTAAATTTTGCTACCAATGGTTGCATATCTCGTCAGAACTGGGAAAACTTACGATCTCGCCATCTCTTGTTCAAGTATCCAACTTGTTACAGTGGACTTGATTTTTGATGTCAACAGCGCGTTTCCGTCATGGCACAGCGATGTACAGACGTGCAGGTGTAGCGCTCGTATCGGTGTCTCATAGCAAAGCCTAGGAAGTGGGAGCGCTTGGAAGCTTTTCGTTGCACTTATTAGAAATGCTTGCTTCTTGATCTATGGAAAAGAGCAATCGTACTCTTCTTCTAATTTTCATTTCTCCGGTGTCTTTATGCCAATGAAATGGAGGTTTTCCATTATAATTTTTATGTCCACGTCATATCGACTTGTACTTGAATTCATTGTGGTTCACTTAAGTGATGTACCGATGTATCGGTATCGGCAAGTATCGGTCATTTTACTGGTATCGGTATCGGCAAAATCCGGCCGGTACTTTACCGATACTTTTCCATAATACGTATTTTATCATAAAAATGAAAGTCATAAATCATGAAAGTAAAAGTATAATCAAATAAAGAGCCTATTCATACCTAGTAAATTAGTTAGTTAACTGTTGAATTACAGCGTTTAATCAGGCCCGCTAACTGAATTTTTATAACTTTGGATTCCCGATGAGTCACGTACGATCAGTTAGTGAGAACTATGTTCCATGAATAGTTAAACACAGTAGCGACATAAAATTATTGTACTTTTACAACTACAACTTACATAGTTTGACCCAATTTCCATTTCTCAAAGTATATAACAGGCTAACAAAATCATTCCAATTAAATAAAGTTGAAGGTGCATTTTAAAGTTTTTTGTAAATTTAATAAAGAAGTAGCTGAAAATTCGATTTTAATTTAGCTTGTAAATCGTAAAATATTACGAAGCTAATAATTTTATTTTAATTTAGCATGTAAATCGCCGTACATTACGAATCAAGCATTTTTCTTCTATTTTAAGACGTTTGAAAAATTCACGAACAATCTTATAGTTGGTTGCGTGTTTGCGGATCTTTTCGGTTTTGGGGCCTATCGAATTTTAATGTTTTCTTTTTGATAAAGTATGTATATTGGTGTGAAAAACACGAGAATGATAATCATTTTGTATACAAATTATTCATTAAGTGTTCCTAACCTAACCTAACCAAGGGTATAATTTCAAACACCTCACTGTTAATCATAGTGAAAACTTGTTGACCCTTCAACAGGTGCACACACTCAAATGATTGAGAGTGTATGGCATAGTCTAAAAATGAAAAAATGTCAGGGAGGCACTCACCGACAAATGACAGATTCCTGTCTGTGTGAGTTTGCGTGGCAAAAACGTTCCGAGAAACCGCAATTTTTTCAAAAAAATATTAGTGGAAATGAGCTTAATATATAATTTCTCCACAAAATGGTTATCATTTTCGTGTTTTTCACACCAAAATACATACTTTGGCGAAAAAAATATGAAAATTCGACAGGCCCCCAAACCGAAAAGAGCCGTGCTTGCTTCTGCACATTGTGTGTTACATATACTGCTTGCGTTCACGCTGCTATTTCTGAGCCTAAATGCTGCATTATATTACCATTTTACGCCTGTAAATGGGGAAAAATATCATTTATAATTAAATTTAGTCGGATAGTAACCTCAGTTGGCAAATAAAGATTGCTAAACAGTGAATACTTATTTGCTCATACATGCTAATTACTGTATCACACGACAATAGAGCGGAAAGATGACGCAACCGAAAAACTTTGTGAGGGAAACGAATCAAACAATGACACTGGACTGCAGTGTTGCCAACTTAGCATTAAAGTACGAATCTATCACTTAGCAGGAAAAAGCATTAAAATGCAAAATCTAGCATTTTACAGGGCGATTTTACCATTTTATTAAATTGAGTCATTTTCAATTGCTTTCTAGCATCTATTTGTTGACTCATGGTTACTCAACGACTCGTTGAAGTTTCGTCCAAACCTATAGTTGAAGTTTCGTCCTAACCTAGTTGAAGATTCGTCCAAACCTAGTTGAAGATTCGTCCAAACCTAGTTGAAGTTTCGTCCAAACCTAGCTGAAGTTTCGTCCAAACCTAGTTGAAGTTTCGTCCAAACCTAGCTGAAGTTTCGTCCAAACCTAGTTGAAGTTTCGTCCAAACCTAGTTGAAGTTTCGTCCAAACCTAGTCGAAGTTTCGTCCAAACCTAGTTGAAGTTTCATCCAAACCTAGCTGAAGTTTCGTCCAAACCTAGTCGAAGATGCATCCAAACCTAGTCGAAGTTTCGTCCAAACCTAGTCGAAGTTTCGTCCAAACCTAGTCGAAGTTTCGTCCAAACCTAGTCGAAGTTTCGTCCAAACCTAGTCGAAGTTTCGTCCAAACCTAGTTGGAGTTTCGTCCAAACCTAGTCGAAGTTTCGTCCAAACCTAGTTGAAATTTCGTCCAAACCTAGTTGAAATTTCGTCCAAACCTAGTTAAAATTTCGTCCAAACCTAGTTGTAATTTCGTCCAAACATAGTTAAAGTTTCGTCCAAACCTAGCTGAAGTTTCGTCCAAACCTAGCTGAAGTTTCGTCTAAACCTAGCTGAAGTTTCGTCCAAACCTAGTCGAAGATGCGTCCAAACCTAGCTGAAGTTTCGTCCAAANCCTAGTTGAAGTTTCGTCCAAAGCTAGTTGAAGTTTCGTCCAAACCTAGCTGAAGTTTCGTCCAAACCTAGCTGAAGTTTCGTCCAAACCTAGCTGAAGTTTCGTCCAAACTTAGTTGAAGTTTCGTCCAAACCTAGTCGAAGTTTCGTCCAAACCTAGTCGAAGTTTCGTCCAAACCTAGTTGAAGTTTCGTCCAAACCTAGTTGAAGTTTCGTTCAAACCTAGTTTGATTGTTTCGGTCCAACTTTGGGACCAGTTGCTATTAGAGCTAGTCTACATTACGTTGCAATACGATTAGAAACACTTATCTATCGAATGGATTTCATTTCGTTTTTCAACAATATAGTTAACAGAGCAAGAGCAGTTTTATTATTCATAATCAAAAACTTTATTGTCAAAATGGTTATATTATTGAATAATTTTATTATAGCACCTATGTAGGGCTTATAACAGTTTAATTCTTAATATAATTGTAAAAGTATCGGTATCGGTAGTAGTATCGGTCAAAGTATCGGTATTTTCAAGTATCGGAGTATCGGTATCGGCCAAAAAATGGGTATCGGTATCGGCCAAAAAAATGGTATCGGTACATCACTAGTTCACTTTACTTAAAAAAGGCTAGTCTGCCTGACGGAACCATTTCGTTTGCATGCTTAATGTTGACGCTAGGTTCCATGAAACAATTTTCTTGTAATTTTTTCTGAAGCGCAGAACGTGTTGTTTTGTTGTATGGTGGTTGAATATTATTAAAGAAATGTGCTGACAGTTTTATTAAAAATTCAGCATGATTTAATAAAACACTTCTTGAGGTTTGTTGCCTACAGCTGGTAAGCTGCCAAATTCAGCAGTTTAATTTTTGTAAACACAAGTATTGAGCAAGGGTTCATATAATTACCCTCTTGAGCGCAATGCGTTAAAATTTGATACTCTATTTGACAGTGTACGCAAAAATCTTAGTACTGCGCACTGAAACATGTGCCAACACAATGTAATCTCGTAAAAGATGATCATAACTTATAAAAGAGTGTGAAAGATGATTTACAATTTGTTTCTTCTGCATGTTCGAACTTGTGTGTAGCAACTTTTTTTCTTTTTGTAGCTTACTACGACTAAATTGTAATAGTGGACCTGCATCCCTGGGGGAAGATGTAAAGTTCTAAGCTAAAATTTGATTAAGCTTTCTTTTTGCTGAAATATGTTTTTTGTTTTGTTACAGACCTTTATTTTAGGTTCATTACTGTCCTTTTTTCCAGGACCTATTATCTTTATCTTCCACTTTTATCTCATTTCATGATCTTCTTTCAACTTTGCTATCTTTATGCGGAGGGTGTGGGGACACCTCGTGTGCATAGATTCCCCGTTTCTTCCAGTCCACACTGAAAGGTGCCCTCTTCATTCCTTCCTGGGAACACCTTAGTTGTGGTGGCTGGAACTAATTTGTAATCTAATGTGGAGGGCCTGTACGCCGGCAGCTGCAGCGCGGCCTGAGCTCGCTGGTGTGGTCCACCAGCCCCGCGCACGCCAAGGCCCTCCTCGCTATGGACGACCTCAACTTCGCTGACGCCATCAACTCCGCCATGGTGGGAGGGCCGGGGTGGTGGGGACTGGAGGCCGTGTGGTGTGTGTCAGTTGTGTTGTGCTGCTGCAGTTGGAGGCGGTGTGGTGTGTGTTAGTTGTG
>JACJUY010003544.1:69288-84601 GCA_014220935.1 Platorchestia sp. MABIK
CAGGAACCTCAGGTGCGTCAGTTGGTTGCCTGCTCTTCTCTGGAATGCTTTAGTTCAAGTTCATTTGATCTACTCATTATTGTCATTCAAACTTTGAAATTCAAACGTTGCTCTCCTGTTTTTACATCTTCTCTTTCTGTCCTGTAGTATTTATTTCATTGTTGCTACTGAGATTCTTTGTTGTCCCGTGATTGTTTATGATTGAAATTAAGAAAATCCTTGAGGGAATATAGTCCTATTTTATGCCTGCTCAAAAATTAAATTGTGTGGTGAAGTTTTAAGTTTCATCAGTTGTTGTCATTTTAAACTATGTTTTTTTTAACAAAGCTCTCATGTGCATGCTGTATTACTTTATATTGTTCATGGCAAACAGCCTTCATCCTGGATTTCTGATACAGAAGAATTATTTCATTTAAAATACTTATGACTTGACATTTTATGACATAGCCTGGAGATACTAAAAAGATTGTGTATAAAGTGATATTTTCTTTATCTAATTCTCCTCAGGAAATAACACTATCACATCTATGGTAATTAGCATCCCCAGGGGAAAATGTGAAGCCCCAAACTGAAGTTTATGCACGTTTTGGTCCTTCGTTTTTTTTTGTATATGGGTTTGTTTACTTTCAGGGAATGTTTTTTTTTCAACTTTCCATGGTTGTAAATCTGCATTCAATTTTATTGTTTTGATGTGTTGAGCCTGTGGATACTATTGTGCATGAATGTCCAGTCCCCCTTGATTATATGCAAAATGGTTCTTTTCTCCTTGCACTCATCCGAGACAGTTGTGGTCAGAGATGCGTGAATTGACTTTCAATCTAATTTCATGCATGGTAAATTAGAGAAGCATTCATTTGTCATTTCATACCAAGGAGGTTGGATATGTGGAGCCGGCATTATTGCTTTGAAGTGAAGCCAATTTGCCGCAGCTGGAGGCGGACAGCCCCAGAAACAGAGGTGTTGCTCATTTAGCCACCAGCAGTGAGAGAAGCAGGACGCTGCTCATCCATGCTGCGTTCAAGGACTACTTTTTCATTATGCCGCTCTCTTGCATTATCCACAAGTGCCGTAGTACTTCCAAAAAAGATTCAGACATAAGTTTTCACTTGTAAGTACAGAAATTTTATGAATTCCGAACTTCGACTTGAATACATTTAGCTGATAAGTTAAGATTAAGGCACATAAATTAGTTGGAAAATCTCAAAACTTGCTGCTCAACTTCCAAGTGATTCCATTGCAGATGGATTGCAATTTTGTCTAAATAATAAAATTGACGGTTTTAGCGGTAGTGAGGCTCCAATAAAATTTATTAGTAACTTTGTTATATTAAATTCCCAAATAATTTGTCATATGGATATGAGAAACCTATTAACTCAAATAATACCAGCAATATACTTTCTTCCCTTGATGAAGACACATCCTATATACAATAACTTTGCTGCCCAACATCTGGCAATCTAGTGTGTGTGTCAGTCAAGGAAACAGGATTTATAGGATTTTTAATTTATATTAAAAGCATTAGAAACTTATCTTACAAAATATTAAGACTGAGCACGAGTTTTTTACTTGTGTATAAAATAAGTCATCATCATTTATAATAAATTTTCGGATAAATTGGAAACAGAGGTGGTTACAATAACAACCCAACAGCAAAACAATTTGTTCCTGTAAACATCTATTTATTAACAACAAAATAAAAGATTTTCTTAATGGTTACTGCACGTCTTTTGAAGATGTAACAATTTTGACAGCAGCTAGTAAAAGCAAGCCATCTTTATTATTCTTATCTTGTGCTATAACAGACTTGAACAATTTGTGTTCTAAGAAAAGACTCATGTCTGATGATGTTAAATGTACAGATGCATGCAAAGACAATACATGTTCCAAGATTGTTCTAAATAGAAAACTGTTTTTTTCTAATTCAGTGTATTTTATAAATTTGTTCCTCAAATAGGATGATACATAGTAAGAAAATTAAAAAAATGTTCTTTGTTGCTAAGCATGTGTAATTTCTCTTCGTCAAAATACTGGTAATATAAATTCCTCAAAGTTCATTGATCCTAAAGAGAAAGTGCTATTGACCTATCCATCAAAGGATGTTAGTGGCTCATGTTTAATTGCTGAAGATGAATGTCAGCAAGATCTTGCTGTGTGTATGAATCCTAAAAATTACAACTTGAAAAAATGCTTTATTCTAGACTTCGTATTTGTATTGAAAAGAAACTGTTCACTTCACAACCACTCTTTTGAAGTTGATCCTCTTCATAATCATGTTTATTTATTAAAAAAAGAAAAACAGTTTATTTCCAATATAGATGGTACATAAGTACCATCATTGGTTTTTAAAACATCTTAAAGTTAATACACTTAGATGATACACACACAAGTATTGTAATACCCATGTCACTAGTTGAAAAATGATTGAGGGCAATGTACTCCTAATCTTGCTTAAACTACATTTTATGATACATGTAATGATAATTATAAGAGATACATCTTCATGACTTTTGACAGTTTACATATACATGACATAAAACTTCGCAATTCTTGACGCCAGGAAATACTATATGAATTGCTTGTTTCGGCCGATGTTAAAAAATGTTATTTCAAGGAAAGCGTGAAAAAAAAATATATGTATAAGCATGAGGAATACGAAAATTACAAGTTTTGTATTTCTAATTAAATCATTTTAACATAATGATCATTAGTTGATAAGCATTTTATTTAAAAATAAATGGATGATCACACAAAAAATATATAGTTTTTTACTTGAATGCTTTACAATAATGAAGAGATGACAAATTAGGTAATGTTACAAGTTGAAAGTGAACAGAAAGAGACCATTATCTCTAGTTAAAAATGCCAGTTGTCGGTCTAGTACACATATGTGCATATATACATGTAAATATATACAATGAAAAGTAAGGCGAAAATTGCTGTCCCAATAGTCACTTTATTACAACTTTTTTGAAAAAAAAGTCATTTCAAACTTTTTGTTTGAAATGAGAAAAACATAAAAAATTCCAAGGCATGTCTTCTTTTGTCAAACTTTGTACTCTATGACGTCACAACTTTTGATCAAAAATTAATACTGAATCGCCATGTTAGTTTTTAAAAAGCCCTTATCATTCCGCATCCAATGATACTAAAATCATAACTGTAGCTCAAAAACTGTAGGAGGAGATGCATTTTGAAACCCCACATTCCGATCCTCTAAGATAAGGTAAACAAAAAAAAAACGAAAACATAAACAATCTAAATTTTTCTTTGTTACTATTGGTTGGGTCAGCTAGGACCCTTGATATCATTATCCAGTAATAAAGAGACATAGAAGATGGCATAGCAATGTCAAGCCGTGAAGAAAGTGCCAAGGGAGAGGTGTAACATGATAAAATACCACTTCCCCCTCCCCTCCCCCCCTCCCATACTTCAAACCCCCGTAGTGGGCAAACCAATGAACGTACGAACTTCATTTTTTCACAGGATGTACCTGGCATCTTACTTATTGCAGCTAAAATCAATATCTCAAGGAAATTAGACATTCTGGGGGTACTCTTCCCTTAATGAAATCTGTTGTATCTCAATATATAACTTTCAGATGTCATCACTCTACTGAACTATTTAACAAAACTTTTCATCAACAGAAAAATTTCAGCCGCAAGATTTCAAATAAATTGACCTTTTTTCTGGAATGTAAATGTAATGCCTATATTCTATGGGGCGTGCTCTAAACAACAAAATTAAATTACTTTATGGTTGTAAAAATATTCTTTATTAACTTAGAACACAGAAAAAATCATGTATCTAAGGCATATAGCGTATGTAATTATTTATTTCTTTACATAGCTGAATATAAGCTGCTAAATAAATGTTTCTATGCAAAGGTTCTTGTTCTTTATCATTCAGCAAGGACACAGTTGAAATGTATGCCTAAGCAAAGAACACATGCGATACAGAGTAGCGCAAGTCTGCCATTTCACAGCGCGATGTTCTGTCCCTGATGTTGGAGGTGGTGGTACACCTCCACTGCCTCACACCTCCACAACTGGGGTCAAATGCTGGGACGGCAACTGGGGTGGGCGGGGCTTGGGACGGCAGATGTGGCTTCACTCGCTTGACTGGCAAAAGATAGCAATGCCGCCTCCACCCATTCAACCTCCTTGTTTCATACGCATGGGTTTTTAGAGAAGCTCTTGTTAAATTTCATAAAACTTTGGGCCTGTTGCTTCCCTAGGCATGAATTTCATTTTTCCTTATCAATGGCTACACTAGTTTGTTATTCTTAACTCTAGAGAAAATCATCGCTTGTCTAAAAGTGAAGTTGTGCATGGTTTGCGCTTTTGTTACTTGCTGTGACTAGCCGTGATCTTCACGTGAGAATTGACGAGCAAGAAGATATCGTCCAAAGCAGATGCTCATATAATGGCACTGTACTCGACTACTTGAGAACATGCTCTGCCATGTAGCGCCTTAATTACAGCTGTTTAACACTACACCAATATTATCAGTGGGATGTAGTGCTATATTTTAGTCACCCTAAACTGTATGTCGAGCATTTCTAGCTCAGTTGCCTCTTAAATTCTATCTAGTTATTTCAAGTATTCAGTAATCCTAAGATGTATCAATATAAATTTAATCAATATAATGTTCCAACTTCTCCATCCTGTATCACCGAAACGCACCTCAGGAGAAGTATAAGTACTTCTAAGTATAAGTACTTATACTTCTATAAGTACTGCCACTTCACTCGACGCAGAGGAACTCAATGGCCAAAGTAGCAACAACAGGTCTTACATGGTATTACCACCAAAGATATTATACAATCGTTGAATTTTGGGTTTTTTCTTCATTTTTTCGTGTCTCCTTTTTCATCTGCGAAGACAACATTCCGGCTTGTTCTATTTGTTGTTTAATCCTCATTTTCACATAATTATGTGCATTTTGCATCCCAACTCTGGCTACTTTGATGCCCTGCTGAGTGTGCTGCCAGTTCCATATTTAGTTTCATTTGTTCTAATTCATTTTTGTCCTTTGATGATCGCATTCAATTTGCTTGCCCTTTAGTGAGGTTGGCTGAAGATCGTTGTCCTTGATGACGTTAGGTTTGCCTCCTCAGCTCACTTCAGGGATTATGGCCATAGTATCCATGTGATTCAATGTACATGTACTGTTGTGAAATTGCCATTTCTCAAGTATATCAAATGTCATAGAAAACCCGCCAGATATGTTGAAAGAATGTTTTATGGATTAAGATTTGCAAATTTTCAGCTTCATCTGTCCATTTGCTACTTAATTTCGTGAAGAAAGCTGACGCACTGTGCAATCTACATACCTTCTGCATGAGTGTCTTGAACATTCTGTCATTTCATTCCCTATTTTTGTCACTATTGCGCTGTAAACTTCTACTGATTGTGTAGTGGGACATGCTAACTGAAACGGGTTGTTTATCATTGTTGGGCCACTTGAAGGTGTCATGTTCTGAGTTTCTGTGATAATCATTGTTACCAAGATAAGATGGGGCAATTGTCAAATGTATGAATTGATACCATCTCCTCATTCATTTCTTGAAAGCTTTGAAGCGGTGTTGTATTAATTTAGTATTGATGCTGTCTCGTTTCCCTCGCCTGCCATCGTCAGGGACATCCATAATTTCGGACAACCGTGCAACGAACCAATGGGCTATGTTTTTGTCGTGGCTGATGGTAGCAACTCACATGGTATAAAAATAAAATTTTTTTCCTGAATTATTGTGCTGCGTGAGAATTCAAGCCGGCAATTTTCTGGTAAAGTTGCTTGTTGATAGTAATGTTTGATAGGCGATGTGGCCTACCCTGTCAGTGGCTGCTATTGTGCCTGACTTGATTTTCTGCCCACATGCTGAAAATGGCTCATGTTCTGAATTTCTTAGTGGCTGTCCTGTCTATTCTTAACTCTATAATGATTGAAATTAAGCATCTTAAGCAAGCATCTCAAGGACGGCAAGTCCTTAATAGCTGTCCTGCCTAACTTGGTCTCTCTCCTTGTTCTCCTGCCTAACCTGTTGTAATGGGGCGATTCACCAGTCTCTTAAACCGTGTTTGATAATGAGATGGTGCAATCTGCCTGTTCCCTAACCGGTATTTTTCTGTTTCAGAACAGATTTCTTAATTTTAATTAACTGGTAAAGGATGAATTCCAAAGGCATCATCGAATGGGTGTGTGGAGAGGTGCAATCGGACAATTATCCAACTCCTAAAGGGACCAATGAAAGAAAATCCCAGTACATGAGACACTTAGCTGTCACAAGCCTTGTTGGTCCATAACAATTCCATACATTCACAGTTAGGAAGGAGCCCATCTCGGTGTTAGTTACAGGTACCACACCCTACTGATTACAATATTCCTATTATCAGATAGCAACACCACTTCTACATGGAAAGCAGGACACCCTAAGTTCGCACCATTTAGTGTAGGTCAACTTATCTTGAAGAAAACTTGAAGGAAAGGAAAGAGTGTTACGAGCATGTTGTCCAGATGCTAGGAAGGTCCATACAGAAAAATGAAAGTACAGTCTAATAGTGTAACGAATGACCTGCAAAAAAATGATACAATGAGAGGAAATGTTATTAAAGCACACTATAAACAATTGAAGCTGTGGAGAGAAGTTCCAGACTATTAAAAGGAACATGTTATCTTCAATGAAGAAACTGGAGCTCAAAAAGTAACCCCCACCAGTGGGTCTGAATCAGATCAAAATAAGACAAACATAATGTTTAGTAGTAATCCTAGTGATTCAAAGGAAGAAGCTGTGCTTCCTTTCCCTAGCTCTAAGAGTAGAAACAAGGATGTAAATAAGTTTGCAAACAAAATTTCTAAATAAAAAAAAAGGTATTGTTAAAGAAAAGAAAGAAAAGGACCAAAAGGGTAAAACTCAATTTAATTCATAAAAATCTGAGTGAACCTACTTTTGGTGAGGCCATTAAAGACCCGGTATTACAACAAATAAGTATGGATTCACATGTAATAGAAGACATTAATTATAGGATGTCATCTCCGTTGTTTAGGGGCTTGTCAGATAATTTTGACTTAGGGTTGGATGAACCAGTATCCAGCATTAAAAGCAAAACACCACAGTCAAGTTCTCTAAAGATTAGTAGTTATATAGAAACTCAGGATAGTTTTTTGATAGGAAATTTTTTAATCTGGTCTGAAAGAGCTTGGAGTCACCAAAAGAGTTACCTACAAGAGGTCATTAACTGCTCTGAGCAGGAAGCTCAAGATGGAAACAAAGTAAGAGAAACAGGTGAGGAGAGACAAGCTGGAGATATTCTACAGCTATTTGTAAGCAACACTTCAGAGGAAAATCATAACTTTTCAGGATTTACAGATGACTTCACAGGATATTTTGATTGAAAAATTAATTTGTACATGAAATTGATTAATTTATTAGGTATAATTGAAAAACTACGTACTTCATTGCTTGTATTATCATTGGAAGCTATTTATTATGCGCGGTGGATTGGCAGGAAGACCTCCAACTGGAGAGCAGGAGCCGAGACCGACGGCAGACACCAGAGCCATCACTCGAAGCTCTGTTGTATCAGCCGAAACTTAAGACTGAAGAACAGCCCACAACGCTGATTCTTCCTCCGGCATCTCTTGCTGCTGCGGTACTCCAGCATCATCTGCCGCTGTACTTCGACATCTCCCACTGCTCCTGCACTCCGGCATATCTTGCCGCTGCCGTCCTCCGGCATCTTGCCACTGCCGCACCTCGGCATCTCGCCACTGCCGCACCTCGGCATCTCCTGCCGCTGCCTTACTCCCGCACCTCCTATCACTTCTGTACCCTTTTATCGCCCTTGCTACCGCCCTTGCACTCGGGCAGGTCAGCCTTGGGTCAGCCGTGTTGCTGAGTGGGAAGTTGCCCTAGGGTTGCTGCCATGCCAGGTTGCCCCTAGTATAGTCGGCCACTGCGTTATAGTTGAGTGTTTATTTGGTCAGGGTTATTTGTAAGTAGGTAGGTTATTACTCTCCGCTCTTGGTTATTCTTCTATGTATACGTGTGTAGTTATTGTTAAGGTGTATGAATAAAGAAAAAGAATGAGAATAGTAATCCCATGACCTGGGAGTGTTGGCTTGTTATTCACCTTGAGACAAAAATAGGAACATAGGTAGGTCTGTCACAAACCAAGGTATATTAGCGCTAGCGATCTAAGCTACACATGTTGATGGTAGAAAGCCTACCTGTCCCCCAACACTGTTCTTTTTAGTTGCGGTTTTGCAAGATATCTTCCGTTTAGTCATAGGTGCCTGGCTTAATTTTCTCTCTTTGTAATTTTGGTCGTCATGTTTACATACCTTAATTACGGACAGTCCGTCAGCCATCAGTTAGTTGGCATTCTTGCAGACTGTAAGCGACAGACTACGACTACCACCTGACTGACTGGCTGGATGACTGCCTACTGATGACTGATATTACAGATGTCATGTATGGCAGATGTCAATTTTTGGTATTACAGATGTATATTTTTACAGTTAGTATTGAAGGGATATTCAAGCCTAGTCGGAAATTTAATATTTGTGTGCTAACAAATGACTCAAGTTATTGATTCCAGGACCAAATGAGCGCAGCCCCCTTTGCCCTCACTTTCAAGAAAGAAGTATACGATGCCTGTGCTGAGGCGCGTACAGAGCAAGCAGAAGCAGGGGACGAGTTGAGGGAAGGCAGCTCTGGTGCGTGCAACACACGGGCTGTTCACCAGAGATCAGCTGGAGCATCTCAAGGGAGCGCTGCCTCGCTACCGTCAGACGTGTCGGGTAGCGGCAGTGGTGTTGAGGTCAACCCTCCGGACACACTGAAATCAGTACGCTTCCTGTGTGCACATTGTGATTACTCGAGTACTCGGAAGGACGAACTTGTATTGCACCTACGTGACGAGCATAAATTGGGGCTTGATTTCAAGTGCGAGTCTTCTAGTTATTCTGGTCTTCATTCCAATAAATCAAAACTGCGTTTAGAGGTGAAACCTGATAAGAGAATTTTGTATAAAGTGTGCCTCGGTTCTGGTGAGAAACCTATGAAGGAACATATAAGAGCAAAACAGGAGGTAAAAACACGACACCAAAGCAGGAAGCACAGCAAAGAGAAACTGTTCAAGTGCGAGCAGTGTGCATTCACCACCGCTTGTGGAAGTAGCTTCAAGTCGCACCAAGCCAGCAAGCACAGCATTGAGAAATTACTGAGATGTGAGCTCTGTGGTTTTTGTGCTAAATATAATTCTTGCATGAAAAGGCATCAAGCTATCAGGCATAAATTAGGAAAACTACTAAAGTGTGAGCTGTGTGACTACTCCACTTGTGATGCTGTTAGCATGAAAAGGCATCAAGATTGCAGGCATAAATTAGGAAAGCTACTAAAATGTGAGCTGTGTGACTACTCCTCTTGGTATGCTTTTAGCGTGAAAATGCATCAAGCTAGGAGGCATAATTTAGGAAAGCTACTAAAATGTGAGCTGTGTGACTTCTCCTCTTGTTATGCTAGTAACATGAAAATGCACCAAGCGAACAAGCATAAATTAGGACAGCTACTAAAATGTGAGCTGTGTGACTTCTGCTCTTGTTATGCTAGTAACATGAAAATGCACCAAGCGAGCAAGCATAAATTAGGACAGCTACTAAAATGTGAGCTGTGTGACTACTCCACTTGTTATGCTGTTAGCATGAAAAGGCATCAAGTTCGCATGCATGAATTAGGAAAGCTACTGAAATGTGAGCTGTGTGACTACTCCTCTTGTGGTACTGGTGACATGAAAAGGCATCAAGCTCGCATGCATGAATTAGGAAAGCTACTGAAATGTGAGCTGTGTGACTACTCCAATTGTTATGCTGGTAACATGAAAAGGCATAGAGTTCGCAAGCATAAATTAGGAAAGCTACTGAAATTGTAAGCTGTGTGACTAAACAACGTTAAATAGCTTTTTGAATAGGCACCACCTAGGCAAGCACACCTGATGAGCGCAGTGGTGCAGAGACCGACCCCAGGATGTACTATAAGCAAACGAACTCGGCTGGTTCACATGTGACATAATACGTTTCCAACATAGCAAACATTAACTGTGTCGGGCATTTATTTAGCTTTCATTAAGTATGAATAAAATATGAGTTAGTGACTGCAGGTGGATCAGCAGCACTATGAAAATCACCTAAGTGACCACCGGTTGAGCAGTGGAAAGCCAACTTGTTATCAGCTTAGCATTAAATCAGTCGTTAAAAAATATGTAGAAACAATCTACGGGAAACAGAAGAATTGTGAGTTTATTATTATTATTTATCATTTTATATGACATGTACGGTGGAAGAATGACGCAAGCGCATTTATACTTTTTCCAACATAAAAGGCAAAGTGTTGGGAGCGTCAAGATACTTACTTGCAATTATCAAAACTTTGAGCCTTTAATGGGGTTAAATAATTGTGTAATGGAAGAGTATTATTATTGATTTAAATGTAATTATAATATAAAATCCCCATCCTGCCTGTGTGTGATGGGGTTGGCTTTCATTAAGTATGAATAAAATATGAGTTAGTGACGTAGGTGGGTCAGCAGCACTATGAAAATCACCTAAGTGACCACCGGTGGGTCACTTGTAGGAAACGTGTTAAAACCATATCGTTCACTTTCAATGTTATCATCAATCATCAATGTTATCATCTTTGAACGAGTTATTTAACAAGGAGTTCATCATAATACAACTTTCGATCACTGTGACTTCTACTTCGACTACTGATGCTTTTAAATTTGAAGCCTTATCGGGGAGAAGCAACTATTGTACCTCTGAGAATTGAATGTTTTGAGCGGAAAATGTGAAGTCCCGAACTGAAAGTTAGGTAAACTTTTTTGCTGAAGTGAAATGCACTTTTTAAATGCTTAAGGGGATCTACTACCCTGAATTTTACCTAATTTTCCTAATTTTTCAAATTTCACTGTTCACGTTTCTATTGCATCTAGAGGAACGAAAATGAATACGGATTTGTAAAATTGAATTCTGAACACATTTTCATAAATAAAATTTTTTTAATTTCCCAATAGAAAAAAATTTTTGTGCAAACATAAAAAAATATATACAGGGTGTTGGTGGAACTCTTGGTACAAACTTCGGCTACTAGTAGAAAAAACAAATTTAAACACTTTTTCATCAGTGAAAAAATATCGAAAAACGCTTAGTTTTTTAATTATTGGGCTTATAAGTTTTTAATGCTACGCTACAAGAACACAACAGCGATTTCACAACAGACAGGAATAAGGGCAATATGGGGAATTAAAATGAACAAGTGTTGGCAGAATCGAACATGGTTTATTTACAGTTTAAAACATTAATTCACTGATTCAGGAAATTTCTAGAGATTCCTAGTCAACGTTAGCGACCCCTGGTGAGAAGCTTATGTGTATCTTTTGTCAGTTAGCACCGTGGCACTGAAGTGGTAAGATGCATCGCCTTACAAATGCACAAATGGCAGACATGCATTTCACTTATGGNCAATAAATTATCATCGAGAGCAAGAAGTGTTGGAACATTTCCGTAGAAACCCGCGTACGAGCACCCGTGCAGCAGCAGCATCTTTGGGTATTCGTGACCATAGTACAGTGTGGCATGTATTGAACCGGAATAATTATCATCCGTATCACTTCCGGAGAGTCCAGGGTCTCCTTCCCGTTGATTATGGTCCTTGTGAGCGATTCGCGCAGTGGTTTTTAGCTCGGGGGGCAGAAGATGCCAATTTTGCAGAGTGTGTGTTGTATACGGATGAAGCAACCTTCAGCCGAGATGGAATTTTTGATTATCATCATAACTTTCACTCATGGCAGCTGAACAACCCTCATGTCATCCATGAACATCATCACCAACATCGCTACACTGTCAATGTTTGGGCAGGTATCGTGCACAATCAACTCATTGGTCCATACATTCTGCCAGAGCGTCTTACTGGAGATGTGTACAAAATCTTTCTTGAAGAAGTCCTTCCAGGTTTATTGGAAAATGTGCCATTAGGTATTCGTAGACGACTTTGGTTTCAACACGATGGAGCTCCGGCACATTATGCTCTAAATGTGCGACGGTTTCTTGACAAACAATTTCCAAATCGATGGATTGGTCGTGGTGGTGCTGTGTCCTGGCCACAGAGATCACCTGATTCGACTCCGTTAGATTTTTTCTTATGGGGGCACTTGAAATCTCTGATTTATGCGACACCTGTGGAGTCGGAAGAAGACCTTGTCTCTCGAATTGCTGTCGCTGCTGGAGATATCGCTGACAACCCAGGAATGTTTGGCAACGTACGCAACTCGCTTCGACGAAGGTGTCGTGCGTGTATCGATGTTAATGGTCGAAATTTTGAACACCTACTTTGATGCGTTACTTTCTATTATTTATTAAAGTACCTCATGTTATTTAACGTTTTTCATTACCCTCGTGTGTTATAATTGAACATTAGTGCATGTGGTTAACTAGGATCGCCGTGAGTTCTTGAAGCGCAGCATTAAAAACTGCTAAGCCCAATAATTAAAAACTAAGCGTTTTTCGACATTTTTTCACTGATGAAAAAGTGCTTAAATTTGTATTTTCTACTAGTAGCCGAAGTTTGTACCAAGAGTTCCACCAACACCTTGTATACTTGCGCAAAACTTTTCCCACTCTTAAATTTTTTTACGTAAAAGGGCGATTGTGGTCTCATTCGACGCGGAAGAACTGTAGCAACCTCGTAACGAAGGATTTTTTGGAATTTAGAATTAGAAAAAAGTTTATTGTTACATCTGTCCAAATATTTCTTCCCCTGTAAATCCTTGATTCTTTCTCTATTCTCAGCTTACTCATTTATATTGCAACTAGGTGAATGAAAATGAATACAGATATGTTAAATTGAATTCTCAGCACATTTGCCTCTATGAAAATTTTCGATTTTCGCAGTAGAAAATCGCAATAGTTGGACATTGTAGCAATAACTTTTTTCTACTTCGAAATTTAAAAAATCCTTCTTTACGAGGTGCCTACAGTCCTTCCGCGTCGAATGAGACCACAATCGCGCTTCTACGTAGAAAATTGTAGAGGGAAAGTTTTGCGCAAGTATATAAATCGAAAAATTTTATAGGATAAAATGTGTTTAGAAATCAATTTTATACATCTGGATTCATTTTCGTTCCTCTAGATGCACTAGAAACGTGAACAGTGAAATTTGAAAAATTGGTAAAATACAGGGTAGTAAATCCCTTTAAAGACCATCTGTTTTCGTTTTGCTGTCTGTTTTGCTACGCTGGCATTTTGCTCTCCGGCTTTATTCTGTATACTGATATAATTTTGTCTACCTTTTTCTGTTACTATACGCAGGGGATCGTGTGTGAGAACTCAACTTGTGCATAGATTCTGCATTCCTGAATCTCCATGCCAAATGATGCCTTCATCCTTCCTCTCTTTGGAACTCCCGTGTTGCAGTTAGGAAGGCTGAAACTAGCTTACGATCAAATGAAATTAACACTGGACGTTCGAGACCTCGATCGCTCACCTCTCCATTCTCAATACACTATGTTCTTCACGTGCACGAGCATCCGGTAATATTGTATCGACTGTCAGCTGGACGTTTTTCAGCCTCATTCCGCCATGCAGTCTCCGCTGAGCGCCTCTGTGAATGTAAGTCTTTTTGAAAAAAAGAAGCTGAGACCTCGCGAGCTTGACGTACTGTGGCCTGTACTTGAACTCCGGAATTTTTAATTCCATAATTTTGCTAGAAGTGAGCCATCGATGTTGGCTCATTGTTCAAGAAAATAGATTTATCATGCGTGCATAAGAGTTGCTTCCTCCATTATATCAACGCTCCTAAAGCCACCGAACTCTGGTCAGGCAACGTTGCTTTTCAATTGCACTTTCGGTGTTATGATGTAGGAAGATTTACTCCCAGGAGGACTATGCGAGGTCCCGAGCTAAAGGTTAGGTAGGCCTTCTTTTGATTGAAATGAAATGCTCTTTTTTTTTCTTGTTTTGTCAAGGACCACCTTTTTTCGGTTCACTGCTGTACTGTTTTTCATCATCATCTTCTATTTTCTTCTTCAACTTTTACCTTGTTTCATGAACTTCTTTCTCAACTTACTGTTTCTTTGCCCCTTCTACATAGATTCCGCATTCCCTAATATCCATGCTAAATGATACCTTCCTCCTTCCTCTCTTCGATACACTTTTTTTTTTTAAGCGGTTAGGGAGGCTTAAACTAAGGTGTAATCAAATCTGTAGGAAGATTTACTGGCAGACGTGTGTGCTGTAGGTGACAAAACGCGTGTGTGTTCATTTCGTAATGTATTAAGTAATCTACATTACTGAAGGAATTTGATCTTATGAACGATGTTTTCTGTGGAGCTGAATACGGCAGGCCATAGAGATGTCTGTGAGCGGAAACGTACGTTCTGATATTCGGGTACATTTGTGCTGTACGACATTTTTTGGCGATGTTCCGACCATCAGTTTTGTTGGTTGTACACACTTCATTCCTGTATTGTGTTTGTAGGTAAATTTTAGGTTTGATGTTGCAGTGAACATTCCATCTTTTGCACTGGAACCCTCCAGTACTTCTATATGTGTGGGCGAACAGTGGCTCCTAGTTAATGATCTGTAATTCTGCTCGTTTCCCCTCAGGGGGATACAACTATTGTATCTATGGGAATTAGCGCTCCCAGGGGGACTATGTGAGGACCCGAGCTAAAGGTTAGGTAGGCTTCCTTTTTGTTGAAAGAACAGGTTTTTGCTTCGTTAAGGACCATCTTTTTTCGGTTCTCTGCTTTCCTGTTTTTCAGCACCTACTACTTTCTTCTTCAACTTTTTTTTGTTTCATGAACTTCTTTCTAAGCTTACTGTTTCAGTGCACCTTGTGGATAGATTCCGCGTTTCCTCAATTCCATACTAAATGGTGCCTTCATCCTTCTCTTTGAATATTTTTGTCGTGGTAAAGGGAGGCTAAAATTTTCTTGTATAATACTGATAATAATAACTTGGAGAAAAGACGCCGCATTTGCCTGTCCTGTCACAAGAGCGCTTCTTGATACTCAGTAGGCAATACCCAATTCATGTACAACCTCCGTTTGATGTATTTTGATTTATCTCCTTTATGTACCTTCACGCGGTGGCGTCTTGAAGGTGAGAAGTAATCTTTGAACACAACATGCATTAATTTTAGTGCTAGTAGCAGACCTGGCAAGCTGCGGATAGTGACGAGGAAGCTCTGAATGAAATGGTACCCTTTCGTGACTACTATCCCGTCATCAGGGTCGCTATGTAAGACGGCTGTGGCAAC